>JANHFT010001558.1:73448-90949 GCA_032467955.1 Pseudoxenodon macrops
GAATGAGACCGATCACTGTTGTATCATCTGCAAATTTCAGTAGTTTAACGGATGGATCATTTGAGATGCAGTCATTCTTATATAAAGAAAAGAGAAGTGGTGAGAACACACAGCCCTGGGGGGCTGTTGTGCTAATTGTACAGGTATCTGATGTGATTTTGCCTAGCTTCACCTGCTGCTTCCTGTCTGTTAGGAAACTTGCTATCCACTTACAAGTGTGTTCAGGTGTGTGTATGTATGTGTGTGTATATAGTAACTTAATTGGCTCTATATCTATATGTGTATACACACACACACAAACATTTAATTGGCTCTGTGTGTGTATATATATATATATATATATGCATATATTTGTTTTTTGAATATATGTATATTTAACAAATATATATGCATATATGTTTTTTGAATATATGTATATTTAACAAATATATATATTTGTTTTATGCATATATGTACATACACATATTTCTATACACTATTGTAATCTAATATTAATAAAATCTGCAATATTGGATATGTATATTTATGTGTGTATAAAACTAACGTATCTTTTCCTTTCCAGTGGGAGAAAGAAAGGACTGCCTCCTTCAGTACCGCCTTTAAAACTGGGAGACTCCACGAAGCCTTAGCATTCAAGAGCCTTTGGCTGGAACAATAGGAAACGTCCAGAGTTCACCTCCTAATCATAAGCAGACATCTTATCCTCCCACTCTCGCCTCCTCTTTCTTGGGGCTGCTTCCAACCCCTCAACGTCCCCATTCGCGGGAAAGAGGAGCCGGGCAGGGAAGGAGGGAAGAAGAAGCAGGAGGTAGCCCAGAGGTCTGGACATCTGGCCTCTTCCCTCCCCGGTTCCTCTTCCTCGCCGCGCGCGCGCGCTCTCATTTTCACCCGGCGTCGGGTTGGATCCGAAGCAAACAAGCCGACATTTGGCTCCCAACCCGCTCGGTTCTGAGGGAAAAATAAGAAAGGAAGGATGGAATAAATAGACGAACAAATACAGAGAGGGGGGTGGGGGAATGGAGGGAGTTTACGAGGCAGGCTTCGAAAGGAAGGGATGCGGCTGCTTACTCGACGTCGAGGCATATGTGGGCCGCCTCGCCGACAGTTTTGCCAAATGGCGTTACGCAAACTGAGCCGCTCGTTTTAAGTTTTCCCAGCGAGGCTCACGTAGGCCCCGCTCTGCTGAGAAGGGGACTTTCAAGGATTTAAGGAGGGGATGGGGAAACCTTCTTCTGCCCCTTTCCCTTCTTTTTCTTTCCTTGAATCCCGCGTGGCTGTAATCCGCGTCGACTCCCCGACCCCGTTGCGCGCGTTTCGTTTGGCCCTTGGAGAACGCCGCGCTTTTTGCATCAATCAGGCCTGTTTTTTTTTTCAAGCGCTGAGGGCGTTTGGCTCGCAGGTAACAGCTGACTCGCTTTAGACATGGCTTTCGCGGCGGAGGCCGCCTTGTTAAGCCTCACGCTGCGGCTCTGAAGTTTGCGATTTGAAATCTGAACCTACAGAAGCCTGTGCAAAAAAAAAAAGAGCCCCGCTAAAGTTCCCCGCGTTTCGTTCTCAGGCTGGGGAATGTCAGTAACTTTTGTTGTTGTTGTTACTGTTGTTTCCCCAAAGGGAAAAAAAAAGCAATTTTATTAGTAAATAGGTATATTATGTTTAGTAGAAAGAAAAGGAGGGTTAGGTCCTTTTTTAGGGGGGGGAAACAGCTTTATTGTTTTTTATTTTATTTATTTATTTTGTCAAGCATGTATAAGGTTACAAAGAATAAACATGATTGTGAATATATAATATGTAGACAGTCTGGTAATGTATTCCAGGCATTGACCACTCCTGTTGCTGAAGTCGAATTTTTTGCAATTAAGTTTGGAGCGGTTTACGTTAAGTTTTTAAGCTTTAACATCAATGTGGTGGTGTATTTGCAAGATTCAATTTGTTCAATGTGTTCAATGTATTACTTGAATCTTCCTTGTTTCATTACTGAATCCTCGACTTTTGGCTGACAATGGGATGGCGTCTGATTTAGGATGGGTTCATTCAGAGTCTAAGTCAACTTGCAAATGTCATCCAGGCCAAGCATGTGTGTGTGTGTGAACCTGGTGTTCAGGTAGCAAAAAACCTAGCACTCACTGAAACCGAGGCTTGGTTTACTTCTTTCTAATTCAAACCTGGAAAATGTCACTTCTTTATTTTAGATGAACTTTTGATTATTAACCTGGGCCACAGGACTTTGTGTACACTTTTCAGCAACTTTGCCTCAGTTAAAACTGACAAAGTAGATCGCAGGATTGTTCCATGTGTGTCTTTATTGAAAGTAGAGATGTGCGCCCTTGAATGCTTTACCACATGAACTGTTGTACAACAGCGTCTCTCAAACTTGGCAACTTTTAAGATGTGTAGGCTTCAACTCCCAGAATTCCCCAACCAGCCTGCACAATAAGTGAATATCCAGATGCAGGAGGTTTCGTGTCTCCAAAGGGATAGCTTAAGTTTGCTGCTGTGCGAATGAATGCTTTTGTGTCATCTTTGAAAAATGGAATGACAGCTTTCTATGAGCATGAACGCCTAGAAAATTCAGCCACACGACTCCTAGAGAAGCAGTACGGACCAATGAAAAACAAAGTTGAGACATTCTCACATTGGCTTATGCTGCAGAAAACAAATTTATTTTGGTAGATTTCAAGCCTCCAGCTATTATAATGCGTAGCATTTATTGTATAAGATCAAGGTCACCTTGCTCCTAACAATGAAAAGTTGAGACACTTGAGACATTCCAATATATGGTATTAAAGTCAATACCAAAAACAAAGCAAATGTTTGGTTTCTTGCATGTGTTGACAGCTGTGCATACTTTACTGTAATCTTTCTAGGGGTGTAATTACCCTATAAATGTGGATAACAACTTGACTAAGGACAAGTTGATTAAGAATTATTAGATTTTTTATCCTGCCTTTTAAAATTAACATATGTTCAATACAATCAGGAGTAAATATAAATTCAAGAAGCCTTCATGTAGCTCATAGTAACTTATAAATAAAAATTAAACATTTGCTGATATTCTTGTTACATCCTTTTCCCATTTTCAGGCAATTGCTGTATTTATCTTTTAAAATATGTGGGGATCCATGGAATGTTATATTCATAGTAAAGGACTCTGGAGTCCCTCTGAGGGAGATGTGTGGTTTATGATTTTGGTAAATAAAAAGGAAGGAAGTAGAGGGAGGGAAGGAAGGAAGGAAGGAAGGAAGGAAGGAAGGAAGGAAGGAAGGAAGGAAGGAAGGAAGGAAGGAAGGAAGGAAGGAAAAAAACCAAAACAATTTGGAACTGGAGTTTATTAGGAAACAGTTCGCATGAGTCCAGAAAGTGTCAGGCAATCCCAATCCCTAAAGAGAGGTTCTCAAGATTTGGCATTTTGGCCTATATGAAGTTCTTGAACCTTCTGAGATAGAAGTTGAGAAAGTACTTAGTTATAGGGGATGCACATATAGGAACGGACAAGCCTACTTTATGGAAAAGTGGAGATTCCTTTTGAATAAAGGCTCTTCTTAAGAATAGGAGTGTGGTAAATTGAGGCTTGGATGGGTCCTTGAATTACTGAATACAAAGTGTTTTAATTGACTTCTGGTTGCTTAGTGTACTGCCTGTATATCAGCCTCTTGCATCATATTTTATAGTCTTCCTTTGAATGTTGTTGGTGTATTAATCTTCCCATAAAAATGTCTTTCTTTAGAACCCATTTCTGGACTCCAGAAGTATTGGCTAATTCTGCTAACATCTGGTGATTGTTCAGATTTTTGTAAGCCAGAAGTGGTAGCCCTTGCTCATGTTCTTTGCTTCTGATCTCACCTACTGCCCAATTTGAATAAGCCAGAAAGACCTGCAGCCAACTTTGGCCCTGACTGAACCTGAACATGGAGACCTTGCATGGAGCTGTCAATCTTTTTTATAGCTACAAAGCCACCCATTTCCATAAAACAATTCTTCCCATTGTTCCTAGAAGAAGAATGAATTACAGTAGTGAATATTTAACTTTAACTGTTACAAGCTAGACAGTAGACAAAGCCTAGTCTTCTGTGAAAGATCTGTATTCTTGACATCTTTACCTTGCATTTTATAACACCCATGATTTAGAAATGCCCAAGATCAAATAATCCCATTAAAATTATATGGTATGGGAGGGTAAAATGTAGCATCCAAAAGCAAATGGCAACTACTTTAGATTTGCACAAAATATTCACTTTTTTTCCAGGTGTTGTCTGTATTTTAGATGGGTTTTTAAAAATTTATTCCATTCAAACATTACCTTTCAAATTTTATATGTCTAAAATCTGATGCGCTCCTAAAAACAAGATGTCAATGAAATGGTCCTGACTTGCATCCATGGCTTTGAATGACAACATTCTGTCTCTGCTGCAGCAATAAAAAAAGGAAAAGTAGAAAACGCTATAGGTTATTTCTGTAACACTTCTAACACCACAGCATAAAGGTTCATTATAAAGTGAAACCATTTTAAGAAATATATAATTTGTTTGGATGTTTTATTATTTTAAATTCATACTGCTTGGACTTTAGCAATACCTTTGTCTCATCAGGTTTAATTTTGTCAGGTTATCATAATTGTTAAAAACAGATTTTCTTTCCACACAAGGTTGATGATGCTGATTTAGCTTACAAGTTATATTCGTTTCCTGAAGAATAAGCCACATTGAACTGAATAAAGATTTATTTTGGTTAAACCTAACAAAACAACACCATTATTGAATTCCAAACATCCTAATGGAAAATATTCAGTTTTGCCTAATTTTGCAGAAAAAAATGAATCTAAAAACTGGTTCTTGAAGGCTTCAGTGGATGCTAGACAATGGCTAGGAGGATCTGGGGATATTTTAAACAAAATAATTTGTACAAATGTATTCAAATTTTATAGTTAATATGGCAGAGAATGTATCCAGATTTATGAACTGGAAGAAAATTATGCCAGTGATCAGAAGAAAAAAAACATTCTTGCAGGCAAATGAATCTTTAGGGAAAGGAGAATATATACAGGTACGACTGTAGAAATATTATACAGATTAGAGCAGCTCCAAATTAAAGCAGCTGACATGCAAGGATTAAAAAGCACAAAATAAGCTACTGCTTAACTCTTCCTAAACCAAAACATTCAAGACAAAAATTTAAGTATGCAGAATAATAAAATATTTACGTGCATAAACCATATTCAAATCAAACTAGTTGCAGCTTTAGTGCTTAAATGTATTTCTGGCACTCTAGGTGAAGCTTACTATGTTCTCGGATTACAGATCTGGAAAGAAAAGAAGAAGGATAGGAAGAACACTCTGGATAATCCTCAATTCTAAAAAAATCTGATATACCAGAATCCAGAAAAGGATTATGTAATTATTAATTATATAATAAATTCAAGGAGAAGGGAAAATATGTATTGGTGACAATTGAACATGACAAAGTAAGAAACAAATCAAAATAAAATAAAGCAGAATTTAGCCAAAGGAGAATAAAACTATTCTTCTAAACCTATTCAAAACTAAATAAGAATCTACCGAAAAATGTGATTAGGAGTAGCTTCAATCAGGAGTGTCCATGGGTTAAAAAAGTTACCTTGATGGCCATGATACTTTGATCATAACTACTTTTTAATGTGCATTGCACTATAAAACAGAAGAACGTTCAATCATACCATTGTGGCTGCCATCTTGAATTATTTTTTTTACGATATCCTGTGGGTATCCTTGGCTTCAACAGTAGAGAAAACTAATCTCTGTAAGGAGGCATTCTCCAAAAAGAAAATAGGGCTCCCAAAGATTTTAAGAATGTAAAACTTTATTAGCAAAGACTAAATTAAAAATAAGTTCAAGAATGAGGATCAAATTTCCAGTATTGAGGAATGACAATTTTAGGTTGATATTCCAAACTCTTTTGGGACTGTCAACATCCCCAAAATTTTCTTACTTTCTGAATGGTTAATGCCCTTCACATCTTATTAAAAATCTGGGTTAATATACTGGATAAAGGAATCTTGCAAAAACAGTATTTCTTTGCCTCCAGGGACTGATATATTCTCAAAAGCTTATTGGAATAGCATGGTACAGATGAAACTTAAAAGTTTTCCCAAGCATTTGCATTTTTCTTACTGCTTTTAACCTGGTTACCAGCTGTAAAAGAATATCTACTTTGTGCCTTTCTCATATCCCAGGATCAAGGCAGATGTTTGCCTTCAAAAATGATAAAGACTGCTTTATAAATCAAATTTTTTTGGAGCCATTTTTTTTCCTCCCATCCTGTTTCAAGCTGCTACAGGCCTCAGTTTGAAATACACCTAGGCTCCTTCCATCCTTTAAGATCGTACTTGTAAAATTCATGTGATCTGCCTCAGAACTGCTTAGATGCTAAAGCTGTACAGTTCAGTGAAAGGAAGATCTCAATAATATGAGAACCCTGAAACGACTTTATTCATTCATTTAGATAAACTTATGACTTTTGTGTGTGTGTGTGTTTGTGGAGGTGGGGGAATGCCAGTTTGACTATATTTCAAAACCCCTACACCAAGGAGCTGCTAGATTGAATTGGAGAAACAATTACATAATTCAACTCACTGAAACAAAGACAAAGGCAAATTTTGCCAGATAAAGAGAGATAAATTGAACTAAATCTAAGGGTGGGAGTTTTTTGGGCATATTTTTTTTACCTGTAATTGTTTTTGTATTAGTCTGCAATTAACAATTTAATTTTCCAACAAAATGTATCTTAATAAACATTTTCAATATGCAATGCAATATGTATTTCCTCTGAAAACATATGTTTAATGCATATTTTGAGATATTTACGCTATCGAGAACTGTAACGCGATGTTCAGAAAAGTGTGACATTTGCATTGTATTCCCATCTGTACATTTGTCCAAGAAATGCTGATCAACTCATTGCCTATAAGAATTCCTAGCATGGGATGACAGTGTTAAAATATCAAAGTTTAACAAGGTTTCTACAAAGGAAGCTTCCTTGTGGATCAGGCCCTGTATAAGCAGACTGTAAAAGTGAGGTGCATGGATCAGTGGGGGGAAAATAAGGGGCTATATACACTCAATAACTACATTTTAAATTTGCTTTTATGAAAAATAAAACTTTTTAAAACTTCTGCTTCCTTCTTTTCATTTCAACAGCAAGTCTCTCTCAAAAGATCGTTTAGAAAAAAGTTTAGAAAAACAATAAATGAAAAAGCAACTAAAAACACTGCAAAAAGTGTTGAACAATTCTCTGTGTGAAGAAAACTGTTAACAAATGTCCAGAGCACATCGCAGAAGCTAGGAATGTGCAGCTGGAGATACAGCCTTGTCTCCAAGCAGTATATTCTTAATCTGTGAATTTGGAAAGCAGCACAAGGCTGCACAACAGCTGAAAGTTTTAGCAGCTGATGTGCCAGCTTTCTCTGTCTTTAACTTCGTTAGTTGCTCAGCGTTACAGATGTTCTCCCCATGAATCACACCTGCAAGCCTTAAAAGACAATTTTTTTTCTTTTTAAATAAGCTGACAGATGTATGTAGCTTGAATACTTATGAAAAAATAAGCAGGAGAAACATGCCTTATTCCCCCACCCACCTACCCACTCGATTTCAGAGAGGGTGGCATTATTATCCCGGCTGTCTAATACTTGAACAATTTAGATAATTCAGTATTTAATGCAGACAGGCCCCCTTGAGAGAAAACATACACATAAGGGGTCCTACAAAGATGACTGTCACCAAGTACAAACTGCATTTTGATTTTTGCTGTGATGATTACCGTGTTGGATCTTTGTGGCGAATGCTGTCTTAATGTTTGCTTACACAAACATGAGTTTATCCTTTCTGTGTATAGCACCCAGGCTGACCTTCAGCACCATATAGAAAGGCAAAACAAGAGGGGCAGCAGATTATTTTGTTGAAGAATTAGTCCAGAATTGCTATATGGTTGCATCATCCTTATTTGGCCTTTCAAGGACGTGCTCTTTCAGTATCATCCAAATAACATTTGAACATGTACACAGCGTGATAGGCAAAATAATAAATACATTTCTGAATGCTAACTCCATTATAGGAGTTAATTTTAATCCCAAACCTCAGATTCCAAGGGTAACCTTTTGCTTAATTCTAATTCCTCAAAACATGTCCAATATAATTCCAATATATAATTCTTGGGTACATTTTAAATTTGTATTAATGTTTCTAATCTCCGCACCAAGTTCCCAGTTAACAGAAATAGCTTGAAAGCACTGTAAATTATGGGATAAAAATACTACAAGCAAACAACCCTTCCAGAAAGAAACGGTCATCTTCACAAGATAAGTTTGTAGGGATAAAATATTTTTATTAAATCGGTTACGATCATTGGCACCAAGAAAATAGACTTTGTCAAATACTCATTCCTACAAAAAAAAAAAAAATTAGTTTGCAACAGACACATTTTTTCTCTGTGTGATCTGAATCCCAATACATCAGAAAGAGAAAGTTCAGCATCCCATTAGCTATTTAACAATTCTTAATATTCCCCAACTCTGAACCTCACTGCGGAGGGGGGGGAGGTATATATATTATATATTGAATATTGAACAGGTGACAGCTTCATTACACCCTTTTCATAAGTAAAAAATAAATCAGGTTTTCTGGTTGCCTGTGTGCTTCTATTTTCTGAAATTCTATTCAAATCAAATATTTTTATTACGGTCTTTGGCAAGCTTAATAAAGATTAAAACTAGGTGACCACTCAGACTCCCGATCTATCCAAAATATCTACCGTGAGTGGGGAAGCCTTTGAATGACAGGACTTACCCTTCATCATTTTGTGGGCTGTGACCTCTTACAGGGTTGAACAGTGATGTGGATGGAGCTATGACATGGGTGGAAAACACTGTGATTTTATTTTTTTCTTCCTTCGGGGAGAAGATTATTTCCCACACTTAAATTTAGGGGCTGCTTGCAGTACTGTGACCCCAAGATTAGGGTTGGCAAGGAATTTAGACTTGGCAAGAAACCTGTGGCACCTACTTGGGTTTCCTTGGGAGTTGCGTTGATTGCCGTCCTAGAAATGGCTTTGCTTGCCCATTAAAAAAATCCAACTTTCTTTGCACGAGGAACTCTCTCTGCATGGGGACATTACAATGACTTTTACCTTCCGGAATTCCTGTTATTTATTGGGAAAAACAACAGCCTAGGAATGGCAGCTTTTGATACTAAATATATGTTACCCTTTCTCTTTATTTTGACAACTGTGGTCTTCAGCTTTCTGGGAAAAAGAAATGACTGTTAACTGCCAGTTTACATCTGTGGTGTGTCTTTTTGTGTGTGTGGGGGTCATCAGAAAGAAACGGAAGGGAGAACCTCTCTATCACCTCATTTTGTTATATCTACACACCCACCGTAGAGATAGATATTCCACCTCTCTTCCTGTTTCCCAAGACTCTGTAATCTACTGTAATGGGCTACTTTCTTCCTTCTCCTCATTACCTACCTGAAGAATGAATAACATGAAGCAAAGCAGGGCAAAACCGAGCCTTATCGGGAGACTAGATAAGGACACAGCCTTAGCAGAAACAGGCAGCGAAAGCCCCAAGAGAAGAACTTATCTTCCTGAAACAGGAAGTTCTGCTTTATGTCTGTTCAATACATTTTAGGGAGTTAACAATGTGTTTTCCTTTCCTTTTTTTTAATGAGGCAAAAGCAACACATGTTCAGTCCTCCTTGCACGGGTTGTAGACTGTTGTCTGTTTAAAGACAGGTCAGGGAATGCTATTGAAGCCGGCCTGAAGCCATTTTGTTCTAATTCCTAGTTTGTTTTTTAAATAAAGACTACCAGGAACTAGTCTTGAGCCATCTCTGACTGAATATCTATTGCTCTATTATGTGCAATACTGCATCCTGCACTCCTCTAACATTTTGAATAAGAAGTTTTATTAACGCTGCTTCTGGAAGAGTAGAGATTTCTTTAAAAAAAAACAAAAAAGGTTAATCATAATTCCTAAGCATGCAAAGAAAGCTGCATCTTTCATATACGCTAAGGAACTGCCCCAAAGCTCTCCCATGCCTCTGTTTGCAGGAAAATGCACATTTGCAAATAATTATTGGATGGTCCCGCCCCCAATCTATTCACTGCCTCTCAAGTCCCAGCTGATTGGCTGGGTCTTCTTTTATTGCCCTGAAGGGAGCTGAAAAGCAGGTTGGTGGGGTGGGGAGGGAATGGAGATTTTACCGTATTCTTCCCCCAGGAGTGGAGAGGGAATGGGGCAGTGGTTAAATCTACTTACTTTCTCTACTTGTTCGGAAGTCCACGCACCGTGTGCACACACTGGCGTGCACATTCGCTGCACCTGCACACACAACCTGCCAGGTACAAGTATTCACTCTCTTTGCATGCGCAGAAGGTTACAGCGTTCGCGTGGGTGGGCGGAGCCTTGCACTGCCGGCGCTACTGGTTTTCCGAACCACCCGCCACGGCCACTACTGGTTCGCCTGAACTGGGCCGTAACAGTAGCATTTCACCCCTTGGAATGGGGATCTTGCAATATCCTTCCCCTGCCCCGCGCACCAAGCTATGTCGACCAAGCCCACCAAATTTGAATTCCACCATTGACAAAGGTTCTGTCTTTGTAACCTTCTCCTTTTCGTCTTCCGCAAAGAGGGATGAAGAGATCTTGTTCTTCCTTTTTTTTTTTTTTGGTGGTCTTCCTCAGTAAGGTTGCCACCAACTCTTTCTAGAAGTCATGGAGAACTTTGGCCATCTTCTATGAATTGTTTTGTTTTAACTTCTGAGCAATCCATCTCTATAGGTAGCCCTCAACTTATGACCATAATTGAACCCAACGTTTCTGTTGATAACCGAGACATTTGTTAAGTGAATTTTGCTCCACTTTACAACCTTTCTTGCCACAGTTGTTAAGTGAATAAATGCAGTTGTTAAGTTAGTTACATGGTTGTTCAGTGAATGTGGCTTCTCCGTTGACTTTGCTTTTCAGAAGGTCGCAAAAGGGGATCACAAGACCTTGGGCCATTGCAATCGTCTTAAATATGAATCAGTTGCCAAGCATCTGAATTTTGATCCAATGACCATGGGGATTCTGCAACAATTTTAAGTGTGAAAAATAGTCACAAGTCAGCTTTTTCAGTGCCATTGTAACATTGATCAATCACTAAGCGAACTGTTATAAGTTGAGGGCTACCTATATAGAGAAAAATAGCACTATAAAGAGGTACCCATTGGAGCCCACAGTATTGAATGTGTCCCCCACCATAATTGTGGGTCTCTTTTGCACTAGGTTGTGTACTTAAAATGTATATACAAGTAGTCCTTGACTTACAACTACAAATAGGGCCAGAATTTCTGTCGTTAAGCAAGGTTGTTAAGTGAGTCATGCCTAATTTTAAGCAAATCACCGCAGCTGTTAAGTGAACTCCATTGACTTGTCAGAAGCCATCTGAGAAGATCGCGAATGGCGGTCAAATGTTCCTTGGATATTGCCGCCATTGTCAATACACGCTGGTTGCCAAGCACCTGAATTCTGATCACGTGACTGTGGGAAAGCTACGATGGTTGTAAGTGCAAGGACCAGTCATAAGCCACATTTTTCACTGTCATTGTAACTTCGAATGCTAAATGCATGTTGTAAATTGGGGACTACCTTATTTTAGTTTTACATTTCAGTTTTAACATACACAGTGGGAAGGCCAAGGATCAGACTTCTGGTTTAGAGGTGTGGAGGATCAGAAATTAGAAATGAAGGGAGTTAGTCATGTTCTGCTGGCCCCATTGTGAGTGCCACCTCCTTTCTCGTAGTCCTCGACTTAACAACAGTTTATTTAGTGACTGTTTGAAGTTACAATGGCACTGAAAAAAGTGACTTATGACCGTTTTTTGCACTTACAACCATTGCAGTATCCCCGTGGGGATGCGATCAAAATTCAGACGCTTGGTAATTGACTCATATTTTGGATGGCTGCAGTGTCCCAAGGTCATGCGATCCCCTTTTGTGACATCCTGGCCATGGGGAAAGCCAGATTCACTCAACAACTGTGCTACTAGCTGAACAACTGCAGTGACTCACTGTTGCGAGAACGGTTGTAAAATGGAGGGCCTCACTTAATAACAGTGCTTTTGGGCTCAATTGTTTTCATCAGTTGAGGACTACCTGTAATTATGATTAGGTCCTTTCAAAGTAGTCTATCTCTAGGGTTTTCCCCTTGGAGGTGAAATGCATGATTAGTTGGGGAACCTCTCAGCCCTTTTCTGAATGATGCTAGTTATGTTTCAACCAGAGATGGGTTCTGAATCCTCTTACTGCTGGTTTGCTCAGGGTCGCACCTCGAGCGTGCGCAAAAAGCACGCGAGCAAACGCACGCCGGCAATCAAAAACTAGCTTCTGCGCATGCGCAAAATCCAAGATGGTGGCGCCCATGGAGCCATTGACAGAACCGGCTCTGTAACGTCACCGTGGAGTTACTACCTACTCTACAGAACAGGATAGAACTGATAGGAGCCCACCTCTGATTTCACCTAAAGAATTGGGTGAGGAGCTGTATCCTCATTTGCCCACTCCATAAGATTGTTTGACTCATAGGCTCCATATATACGAACAGCATTTCTTTCTCAATAGGCCATCCTTGAATGTGCCTGATTAAAATAATATATAGTCAGCCAGCTCTGGATGAACATCTGGACTTTTCCCAGACAGTCTGAGGCACGACCAGGCCTTTTTTTTTTTTAACAAACTCCATTTTCTGAATCTATTTTTTCCTCTTTAGCTTCCACCCACATCTCGTTCCAGAGTAAGCTAGTCAACGAATCGTGAGATGCATCAGATTTTGAGTGTTTGCTGGGATCACGCCAACATTCATAAAGTCAGACCGTGCCTGCCTCAATATGACTAACATATGGTCTTAACAAATTTCAACAGCACTGTATATAAAAAGAGAGCTGATCCAGAAACTCGTTCTGTTTTCTGTTTTTTTTACAATCCATTTTCTCCCCCTTTCTATCTTTCCTAAGGCCCTCAGTATGGCACAAATTGTTCCTAGGATTCGGTCGTCTTTGAAAAATGCCAGAATAATGATGATTATTTCTACAAAATAAGAAACTGTTTTCAGATTTATGTCCTTAGCATTTGGTTTTTCTGTCATTGTCTCCCAGAAACAGACTCGGTTCAGCATTGTGGTGATTACACAAAATACAGATCCTCCCCCCACTCCCGCCATTATGTGAAAAGGAGCTACAATATAGACTTGGCACAGGTTCTTAAAAAAAGCATTTCCTAGTAATAAAATCCTGCAGCAGTATTCGTAGAAAAGCACTCCATTCCTATTTAAACTTGAACCCTGCATAATTCCAAAAGCTTTAAAAGGGCTGCACTCCAATCCATTTTTACTCAGAAAAGGAACTGTTTTGTGGAAAGATGAGTCAGTCATAAATGCTGCAGTGACTAGATTAAGTTGTTCAAATCCTGTTTGAGATGTATATTCTTTTACACTCTCTTGAATAACCGAAGTTACATCTCCGTCTGTACATACCACTACTTCATAAAAGCACTTCTGTTCATTAACTTAAGTCTTGCCAGACAGCCTCGCGTTTTAAAAGCCATCTGTGACTGATAAGAGATGTAAATACTTATCTCTCCTCCTAAGGCCAGTGGATCACAGCCAAATGGTGCATGAAAAGCTTTAAACATGCTACCATCTTGGTTATGATCTGCTGTTACACTGAAAGCGAGATTAATAAGGCAATGTGGCATGTGTGTATGTGTGCGCGCAGGCAGGGGATGTCAAATTATCTTCCCTATTCAGCCTTTTTTGAAAAAAATAAAACCTTGGGAAAAAGAAGATCGCGTGGTTTGAAGGCAATTGCCAAGCCTCCCTTCCCAGCCCTGTGTTTACTGATAACGACTAATTATACCTGTACAAATACAGTGTGTAAACAGCCCTTGTAAATTAAACAGGCTTCTTTATTTAAGAAAAAGCACATACCAGACTATGTAAAATGCAAAAGTGCCTTCTGTTTTGTCTGGTAAATTGAGACAACAACTGTGAGAAAGTTTTCTGTTAATCTGTGATAAGGAACATAGGCATATATCTACATGCATGTGGTGTACACAAATCTACACATTCTTTATGGTGGGGGTTATTTGTCACACTCGATTCTGCGCTCTGTTTTTTTTGGTGCATTCCTTAAAATGGGATGCTCATAAGAAATCATAAGCACCATCTTATGATTCTTTTAAGTTGGTCTTTTGATTTGGAAATATCCTACACAAGGAGGGCAATTAATTTCTTGTTCTGATCTAATTTAAGAAACAACTTCCGGTGATATATTTCCTCATTTTTTCCCCCCCTTTCAGGAAGGAAATAGAGACTTAAAAAGGGCATTCTTTTTTAAATGAATGAACTTAAAATTAAGGACAGGATAGTAGATACCTACAATACTAATCCTGTTACTTAACGTTCTTGTTTTCTAGAGATTTATTCGTTAGAATTTAGTTCCAGAGCGGAAATTGCTGTATAGAGTGTGCCTTCCTTCCACTTGTCCCCACAATGAGGATTCTGTGAAGTACATTAGGCTGAGAGTTACTAACTCAATGTTACTCACCAAACTTCCACAGCTGAAGGTGAACTTGAAGCTGTGTCTGTCTGGCGCCCTTACGTTACATGCCTTTCGGATGGTGCCTTTGAATCAGTGTTGATTTTTGGCAACTGCCTGGATGAGTCCCTGCAATTTTATTGGCATCGCCTTCTAACTAGAGCTGAGAGAGAGGTTGGCCTAAAGTCAACAGTTGACTTCATGACTAAGGTGAGACTAGCACTACAATATTAGTTGGCTACACCACTACACCGAATGGCATGTTACTATATATATTGTCTTAGGCTGATGTCTAAATCTATATGCATCAGTTACAGAACAAAAAGAAAGATTGTGCTGTATGCGTAATTGCTGATTTTTCACACCCATATTATGTCTGGCATGAACTTCCATCTTTATATATTATTTATTATAGATTTGGAGATGTTGGCTTCTGAATAAAGATAGGATTATGTTGTGGGTCTCTTTCAGCCTTGTATGCTGACCGATGAACTTCTTGGTATCAGAACAATTTGTGAAGTTGGGACATTTATTCCAGAAACTTTTTGTTACACAATTGTTTCAACTTCAGTGATTCTTTTTACTTACATAATGTACAATATTCGTAACTCAAAGCTGAGGATAAATAGCATTGTATATTATCTGTGGTTTGGTTTGGTCTTCAAATGGGAAGGAGGTTTTAATCATAGAGAACAGTTTGTTGAACAGGATGACATTTCCCAGAAATGCTGGACATCCATGGCTAACTTGCTACTGTTGGCAACCTGAACTAGATAGATTTTGGTCTTCCTTGTCAAGAGAATTGTGTAGGCATTGGTGAAAATTGCATTTATTGCTTTATTCAAGTGTATTTATATGGCCATCTATCTTGCAAGCATAACTCTTGGTGACTGAGTTGAGAAAACAAAACAAAACAGAACCATAACCAAATAAAAGCAAGAATTACTCAAAATAAAAACCTTAAAATAGCAACAAGGAAACCAGCCAATCAACATATTATGGGCTCATTAATTTCCCAACCACCATTTGGAAGAAAATAAGTAGATCTTAAGAGGTTTCCAAAAACCCAACAGGATCAGGCCAACCTAACCTCAGATGAGAAGATGCTTCAAAGGATAGGGGGCTATGATAGAAAAGGCATGCTTTCTGGGTCCTGCAAAATGTCATTTTCTGATTGACAGGACCCAGATCAGGCAACAGACTGAGGGCTGAACACCTTTGTCTCTGTTACTTCAGACCTTAGGAGAGCTCACCTGACAGACAGCCCACAACATTGAAAAGATGCATTTAAATTGTATACTGGTGTAGGCTTTCATAGCCGGTATCTGTTAAGTAGCATTAGGCTTCAAGGTTTAGTAACTGTGGGCCAGGCAACAATTTCCTAACATTTCGCCAGCAACTATGGCTGGCATTTTCAGAAGCCAGGTGATGTACTCCTCAGGCAGTGACTGGGATCCTGTCTTTATACCCTGATGCCTTGAATGCTGGTTTCCAATTAGTGCAGGTTGGTAAAGAGCTGGTCTCTAATTGGCTCTTTGTTTGTGTTGTTCTTAATTGTTGGTTTCGGTGGCATTTTTCATGAAGCAAAAGTCAACTGACTTGGATGAAGCATCTGAGAAGGCAAAACAGACTTGATAGATCCTGGTGAAGGACATATGTTCTGCATTATACAAAGCAGGAGTTCTCTCCCCCGTTTAAATAATAGGTCTATAAATTCTCCTCTGTAATTCAATATCCAGCATTTTGGATGACTGTACTCCCTTCTCTCTCTCTCTTTTTTTTTTTTCTAGAAGTGTTAGGAGTATGAGAAGAGAGCAAAGATAAATTCTGAGATGGATACTTGCAGCATTATTCTCAATTAAGGGGTCCTTAATCAAGACTACATAGTATAGTGACTACATAGCATGAGAGCCAGAAAAGTAGTGGTCATCTTAAAAAAAACAAAAAACTACTACAGCACAATCTGATACAACAGTAATCTGTGGACCTGGCCATTGAGCTCTTGTCTTCAAAGAGGGTGAAAAGATAAATATGCATCTCTCTCTCTCTCCTTTCCCCCTCCCCTCTTTCCTTATAGGTAGGGAAGACATACAAATATTCTAGTTGCGTTATCAAACACATGCTGTGCAAAGAGACCCACATGCTTTATCCCCTCTAACACAATTTAAATTATGAAAGACAATATTTGAATTCTTCTCCTGTAGGAAACGACAAGAATCCTGTGAGGTGAGCTGGGCTGAGACAGAGTGACTGGCCCAAGGACACCCAGCTGGCTTTCATGACTAAGGCAGGACTAGAACTCATGGTCCCCTGCTTTCTAGCCCGGTGCCTTAGTCACTAGACCAAACTGGCTTTCTATGTTGGCTTATGAATCCAAGACTAAGCTTCTGATTTCGGGTGATCATATATTGTCTAGAATAGGGGTCCTAAACCCCTGGGCCATGGATTACTACTGGATCACGGCCTGTTTGGAGCCGGGCTGCGTAGGCAGTGGGCGAGAGTGTGCGTTTGTGCATGCGCTGCTCATGCAAATGGAGTTGTGTGTGCCCGTGCCAGCGCAGTTGTGCACGTTCATGCAAATGTAATTGCGCACATTTGTGCACATGACCCACCACTCACACAGAACCATCCCCTCCCCCACCACTGCCAGTCCACCAAGCCGCCGAAAGGTTGGGGACCGCTGGTTTAGAACATCTTTGGAAAAGATGCCAGGACATGGCATTCAGTATTCCACAAGGGATTAGAACAGTGGTGGGTTTCAATTTTTTTTACTACCGGTTCTGTGGGTGTGGCTTGGTGGGTGTGGCAGGCGAAGGTTACGGCAAAATCTCCATTCCCTCCCCACTCCAGGGGAAGGTTACTGCAAAATCCCCATTTCCTCCCGATCAGCTGGGATTCGG
>JANHFT010001558.1:123978-135830 GCA_032467955.1 Pseudoxenodon macrops
GCGCTCGTGCCCACACCCAAAATTCAATGCCCCCCATGCAACCCGCCCCCTATGCATGTGTGTGCGATCCCCCCTGCGCTCCCCACGCATGCGTGCATGACACATACCCCTGCGTCCCGTTTTGGGCCTAGCAGGCCTCCCCGAAGCCTCTGGAGGCCGGAAACAGGCCATTTCCAAACTTACAGTAGGCCTGGTAGGCCCATTTTTCGCCCCCCCCAGGCTCCAACGGCTTTCCTGGAGTCTGGGGAGGGCACAAACGGCCGCCCCCATTCCCCCCGGAGGCCCTCCGGAAGCCGAAAATGCCCTCCCAGAGCCTCCGCTCAAACCCTGTACTTACCTGGCATCCAAAAGGGGCCGCGTGGAGACTCCTGTGAGGGGAGGGGTGGTGTGGGCTGGGCCAGCCAAAAATCAGCTGGCTGGCGCGTGCGTGCACACTGGAGCTGACCTAGGGCAACGGCTCGCATACCTACAGATATGGCTCCGCGTGCCACCTGTGGCACACGTGCCATAGGTTCACCATCACGGTCCTAGGCATAGTCATGGATGAGCTCACACCTTCTCTATTCACACTGTGATTTTCTACAGAAACTATGTTAAGACGGAAGATGTTCACACCAGCAAGACATTACAGACAGTCCTGGACTTAACGACCGCAACGGAGTCCAACATTTCTGTTGTTAAAGTGAGAACTTTGTTGAGCTTTGCCTCATTTTACAACTTTTCTTGCCACCATTGTTAAGGGAATCACTGCAGTTGGTGAGTTAGTAACCCGGTTGTTAAGTGAATCTGGCTTCCCCCCATTGGCCTTGCTTGCCAGAAGGTCGCAAAAGGGGATCCCGTGACCTCGGGACACAGCAAAGGTCATAAATATGAACCAGTTGCCAAGCCTCCGAATTTTGATCAGGTGGCCATGGGGATGCTACAAAAGTCGTTAACTGTGAAAAACGGACGTAGCTCACGTGCTTCAGTGCCATTGCAACTGTGAACGGTCACTAAATGAACTGTTGTAAATCGGGGACTATCTGTACTGCTATCACTTCATGAGACTCAAGTCATAATGTTTAGGCGTTTTCTCTAATTAACTTATTTTAAAAGGAGGCCTTGATCTGTGGAAGTGTAGCTCTTGAGATGTGCTTGCACATTTGTTCCAAAGAATTCCGGTGAAAAGGAAGGCAGTATATCCAGACTGATTTCTTGAAATTGCAGATTTTGGTCTGCCCAGCATATATGAATAAACATTTCCCACGAAATGCCCTGTAAAGCAGGATTATTTCTTCGTAAATAAAATGCTGCCTCTTGTCAAATCAGCCCTGCCCATGTTCATCATACTTTCCTTGGAATAAACCGTGTAGTTAGACAAATCTTTATCAACCCAATTGCCAGTGTTGGTCTGCATGGCTTTCTTTAATGAATAGAAAGGATTTTGTTTTGTTTTTAGAAAGAAACTGTAACTTCAACTTATCAGTCTACCAACACACTGCATTTACATTTTTCGGTGGTGGGATTCGAATAATTTAACAACTGCTTCTCTGCCCTCATGACCAGCTAGGTAGGCGTGGCACCGTGTGGGCATGGCCAACTCTACATCACTCACATCGATAGGCGCTTCACCTTAGCTGTTAGAATGTAATACGGGTTAACCAGAGAGGAAGTTTCTGTAAGCAGGGCAGAGGTGGGTTCCTACTGGTTCTATAGAATAGGTAGTAACTCCGCGATGATGTCACGGAGCCGGTTCTGTCGGTAGTTCCGTGGGCGCTGCCATCTTGGATTTTGCTTCTGCGGATGCGCGGGAGCTAGTTTTTGACTGCCGCGCGTGTGCTCGCTCGTGCGATTTGTGCGCACGCTCGAGGCGCGACCCTGAGCGAACCGGTAGTAAGAAGATTCAGAACCCACTTCTGTACAGTTTATGTACAGCGTGAGAAGGAAGGGAAAAAAAACAGCCCAGCAGTCTGTATTGGTCCTCAGCTTTCTGTTTGGAAGCTTAGAAACCACATCTGTTTTCACTCCTTTCTTTAACTTTCTGTGCTTTTCACAATCTCGATATAGCAAGTGAGTTTCGCTGGAGGACAACCAATCCCCATTTCGGTGCCTCTCTGCCTGTGTGGATTCATTTAGCTTGCAAGTCAAACAGTGGTAGCAATGGTGCGGGGATTCTTTCTGCCTGTAGCCATAAAACTTTATTTGCACTGAGGAGGAGAAGGGGAGAAAAAAAACACAGAGGGTCTGCCAGAATCACTGTTGAATGTTAAATCTGCAGCAGATGCCTCCCTTCAATGTCAAATGTGGGCTATCTGAATGAAGTCAGTGCAGACAGGGCTGCTTCCCTCCCTCCCAAATATAACATGTTTTGTTCTCACTTTAGGGATTCTGGCCTTTGTTAGCCGAGTCGATCTTTGTGTGTGAAATTCATGTCACGATAATGGGGCTGCCACAAAGAAGAAAGGGTCGACTTATTTTCCAAAGCACCAGAAGGCAAGACAAGAAACAATGGGTGGAAACTAATCAAGGAGAGAAGTAACTTGGAACTAAGGAGAAACTTCCTAACACTGAGGACAATTAACCAGTGGAGCAGACGTTATGGGTGCTCAATCACTGGAGGTTTTTAAGAAGAGACTGGACATTGTCTCAAATTGTATAAGGTCTCCTGCCTGAGCAGGGGGGTTGGACTAGAAGATCTCCAAGGTCCCTTCCAGTTCTATTCTGATTAAGATTAATGAAGGCGTCGTTCTGTAAACCATGTAAAAACATATGGGACTGCAATAACAATAACAACAACAACAATAGTACTGCTAGCTGTTTGTTTATCATTGCCAGATGTCCAAGCTCGCCCCAGACAGTTCATTAATGGTGAAATTTTGCCGGGAAGGATTTGTCCCAGATGCTTAGTGCGTATGCAAATGATTTTCTTTCTTTTTTCTTTACAAAAGTATAATCTTTCCAGTTAAAAGTAGATGCTGATGGGATTGTTATACTTTAGGACCAACAGGATTGTTCAATAGATCTACTCAGGGAATCCCAATTAAAGTTATAAAGGATCTGTGGGAGCTTCCTGTGTTAATTTGGTTTCAAAGGAACTCTGGTGGCGTTTCCTATTCTCTCTAGCAGAGCTAAAGTCAGCGTGTATTCAACTTTTCTAAATGAGAAGAGGGCTGATTTGTGAGCTCCGTCTTGGTTTTAAAAATATTTGTGGAAGATGTATTCTAGCATGTGTTTCTATATTTAATGGCAAGCATCCAGGCTTTTGGGCTTTAGCTATGACTTCTAGTCTTCCCAATAATTGAAACACCCACCCACCCCTCCAATTCATACTTGGAAGAACTATGAAAAAGAATTGGTATAATCCATTAGGTACCCACACAGAATGCAGTCTGTTGCTTTACACTTCTTTGTGTTCCCAAGAGGAAAGACAGAATATAATTATAATTAGTACTATTACTACCACAATATTTACACTGAAATTTTATGACTTAACTTCCAAATGGAAAGTTTGAAGCTTGCAATGCATTGTCTAGCACGTTTTACGTTAGGGAAATAAATAAGTAATAAGGAAGCTATCTTTGTGTCCTTGATGTCCATTTACTCCTTTGTTCAATGCTCAGGTTTTACATCATTTTTTGGGAACAATTCCTCACGGGATTGTTTGTTTTGTTTTGTTTCCAAAATTGTCTATCCTTTGCCTAATAAAATATCAAGGTAAGGAAGTTCAGGAGAGAATGTGAACATTATTTCACACTTTCACATATCTACATACTCTTAAAGAATTTGTCTCCGCCTACCATTTTGGTTGGTCTTATTTTGTATCTTGAGAAGACATTTATCTCCGGCACAGGTTGTGGCATATGGTTTGAATGTTAGCAACTGGACAATCCACGATAATCTCTCCCTTGGCAGGCCTGTGCCTAATTTCATATTAACTGACTGTTTCAACTGCTCTCTCTGATGTCAGAATTATCACTCTCAGGAATGTGGTCCTCTCAAGGTCCCACATTCCTGGCTTGCATTTTTGGTTGCAAGAGCTGCAAGTCACAGCTGGCACCGGAACACCCAGTTTAACTCCAGGTATCATGAAAACAACATTATGCATAGACCGGTTTTCCCAGCCTGCTACCCTTGAGATGCATTTGAAAGCTCGGTGCATCTGGCTAAGGAGGGCTACAATAGCCACAAGCTGTTAGGCGTTTCACTTGGGTCCTTAAAACAGCGTCCTCGTATTTACATTTGATCATTGCTTTTCCTTTCTTCTACCATACTCAAGTTTGTCAGTGGGAAACGTAGATTTTAAACACACGTATACGTGTAGCTGAGAAATATTTTCACCATTGTTTATTGATTATATTTATTGGGAGTTTTATGCAAAGTAAAAGAGAAATTGAAAGAAAAGAAGGAAGGAAGGAAAGAAAGAAAGAAAGAAAAAGAAAAAGAAAGAAAGAAAAGGAGAAAGGGAAGGAAAAAGGAAAGGAAAGAAGGAAGAAAAAAAGGTGGAAAGAAAGAAAGAAAGAAAGAAAGAAAAAGAAAGAAAAGGAGAAAAGGAGAAAAGGAAGAGAGAAAAAAGAAAGAGAACGAAAGAAAGAAAAATTGAATATGGTACTTCCAACTTTCTCTTCGATAAATATTGACAAACGTATTTCTTCCCCTCCCTCTTATCTCTTCCAGAAATCTCTTCAACCTCATATTAAATCCAACAACCATCTTTTTAATTCTCTTAGCAAAACGTCCATAAAAGCTTTCCAGTCTGAATATTCTCATATTGTCTATTGATCAAGTTTAAGTGTATTCCAGTCTACCTTAAGAAGTTCGGGCTTCAATAACAGCGACAAAAGTTTTGTCACCGAAGAAAAAGCCCGATCTATGAGCATGGCTCCCCCCAGTGTTCACAAACAATGCTAAAAGTTTAGCAGCGGCTCCATTCACATCTGATATAAGCAAATGAATCCACCCTTCTAAAGAGCACTAAAATATAGCTATTGTTTCGAAGAGTTGCTCATAGTGACTGGACGGAGTATCCAGAAACGAACCCAGCATTGGTTTCCCAACCTGTGAATCTCGACGTGTTTTGATCAGGCCTGCCATTCTCAACCCAGCCTTCCCATTTTAGATTCTTTTCCTATTTGTCTGGAACTTGATTCCTTCACGTAATCGTGTTTGCAATTGTTCCAATGCAGCTGTAGGACTGCGGACATTTGGTTCCCCCTTACAGAATTTAAAAAGGCATTTGATGTATTTATATAGCAGCAATTATATAAAATAACAATGATGTAAATCCGGGGCTGGAGGCAAGCAAAAAGGCAGAGGTGGAAACGTTACAAGCAGATCTTAATATCCCTTAACATTTTATCTACTTCTTACGTATATATGTCGATACTAGACAACCCAGCCAGCAGAACGGATTTCAGCCTTTGCAAAGTATCAGTTGAAAAGGAAACCAGGAACTAACATACATGCAGCGGGATGATAAAATCTGACATTTCGTGGGAGTATCGATTACTAAATACTCATCTCAGGGGTGAAATCCAGCAGGTTCTGACAGGTTCTGGAGAACCGGTAGCAGAAAAATTGAGTAGTTCGGAGAACCGGTAGCAGAAATTTTGAGTAGTTCGGCCATTGCTGCCGAAAACGGAGCTCAGGAGCCCATTTACACTGGCAGAGCGCTCAGGCCGCCATAGGCGCCTCCAACACGAATGTCGAATGTCACCCCCAATGTCGAACTGGCCATGCCCATTCTGGTCCTGTAAGGTCAAACATAACCGTGATGCGGCCCTCAATGAAATCGAGTTTGACACCCCTGCTCTAAATTGATCATCTCCCTTATAGCCATAGCAGTACAATAGAACAAAGGAATCCAAGGTAGTCCTTGACTTAGAACCTGAAAACAGTAACTTGTGACCGTTTTCTCACACAACCATTGCAGCATGCTCATGGTCCCGTGATCAAAATGTGGGTGTTTGTCAGCTGGCTCATATTTATGACAGTTGTAGTGTCCCGGGGGGGGTCACGTGACCCCTTTTGCGACTTTCTGACAAGCAAGGCTGTTAAGGGAAGCCAAGCTCACTTAACAACCGTGTGAAGAAACATCGTAAAAAAAGGGAAAATCTCACTTAACCCCTGCCTCGCTTAACAGCAGAAATTTTGGGCTGAGTTATGGTCGTAAGTCGAGGACTAACTGTATACATTCCTGAAGAGGAATCCAGTTGGTAAAAATAGAAGGTGAGAAAGATGGATAACCCAAGGATTTCCGTTGTCCAAATCACGGGGCAGGTGGCAAGATTTCTCAGTATAGATCTTCATGGAAGTTGTATAAAATATTGCTGCTTGCCTTCTTGGATCCCATGTGATGGATCTAGTCAAGCGGCAAAGGATCAGGATCATACGTTAAGTTTTATTTCCAAATATTTATTGTTGAAGCTTGTACACAAGAATCTACCGTGTTTTCCCGAAAATAAGACAGGGTCTTATTTTCTTTTGACCCCCCGAAATAAGCGCTTGGCCTTATTTTTGGGGAGGTCTTATTATTATTGAGGTGCAGAAGGCAGCGAACATGGTCACCTCATGGCTGCTGTGTTTTGGGGAGGGCTTATTTTCGGGGGACGGATTATTTTAGCACATGCGCTCAAAAGCCTGATTGGGCTTATTATCTGGGGAGGTCTTATTTTCAAGGAAACAGGGTAGTCAATCGAAGTTCAGTATTGAATTGGTGCTGGATAACACAGGTTGGACTGATTGTTTGTGGCAATGTAATGATTCTAAGCTTATGATGCATTTAACTCCGCCCTCCCAGCTCTCATTGTTCTTCTCCTATAGATCTCCATTCACAGGAAAGGAGCTGAGATAGATTCATATTTTTGAGTGAGTTAGTATAAAAAGATATATGACCCTGTGCATGGTATATCCCTTGGAGCGCTTCACATGTTTCTATTTTAGGGAATTTCTTTTGGAATGTAAATATACTGGCAGGGTTTGATCCCTAAAAAGGATTCTTAAATAAAGGCCTATTGGCTTGCTTAATTGTTTCTATATAGATGAATTAGAGGGACGCGGTGGCTCAGTGACTAAGACACTGAGGTTGTCGATCGAAAGGCTGGCAGTTCAGTGGTTCGAATCCCTAGTTCTGCGTAATGGGGTGAGCTCCCGTTACTTGTCCCAGTTATATTCTCCACCCCCCCCCCCAAGCTTTTCAGGGTCCTATGTGAAGCCCTGTGACAGCAAATTATACAGATTTTGCACAGTACTGATGTCTGTTTGTCTATCACTGGAGTTATTCTTTGAGGAAAGTGTGCAGTCTCCTAATATGATAAATAAATAAACTAAAAGTTGAGCGAAGATTGTTTTACTTTAATATGGGGCCTTGCCTTGGATTATATCTTAGGCAAAAGAACGCCACTTTGGTTGCCTTGTGAAAAATGGGCAAACTAGTATTTTGTGGATTTATTTTTGACTTTTGGTTGATGATCAAATAATGATCAGAGCAGGATTTGATTATTCTGAATGGAGAAGCTTTATCTGGACAGATGCAGCAGGGTAGAACAGAGATAGATCATATTCTGCTGCGGTTGAATAGCAAGTAACCTTTAGCCAGCTTTTCTGTTGCTGTTAACATCTCCCAACTTTACAAAACTTTTGCGTGAACGCAGATCTGTCAAAATAAACACAAGTGGAAAGTTGACCGGTCTGCGAAAAAATAAAATGTCGAAATACCGCTAGAATATCTAAGCCACAAAAATGTGCCCGATCACTACATATGACCATTTTTTTGGGGTGTGTGTGTATGTGTTTGTACACTTTAAAGGTTTTTTTTGTTGTTGTAACAGTTCCGAATGTTGCAAATGTTGAATATTGAAATATGACTCACAGCTGTAACTTGGTGGTGAAAGAAAATAATCTCGGAAAGCACTTTATTTTCACTTTATTGTGTAGGAAATAGTTGAAATCATTGTGCAAAGTATACATAGTATGAGCATGGCAAAATGAAGCTAATATGGTTATGCATAAGGCTTGACAGCTAAAACATATTAAAAACATCCTGGCTGCATCCATATTTGTGATGTGTTCTTAACCTGCTGTGCATCATTGGCCTTTCCGTTGCAGCCCCAGAAATCTTAAATGCTCCTCATTTAAGGTTTGCATATACAAAATACTTTGGTTCTTGCTTTTTTAAATTTTTAATTTTTTTTTAGCATGTATATGATTACAGACAAAGTATAAACATGATTGTGAATATATAAGATGTACAAGCATGATTATGAGTACATGATATTTTACGAATACATGGGGACAATAGGACAGGCACGTTGGTGCGCTTATGCACGTTCCTTACAGACCTCTTAGGAATGGGGTAAGGTTGACAGTAGACAGTCTAAAGTTAAATTTTTGGGGGTTTGGGGAAGAAACTACATAGTCAGGTAGTGCATTCCAGGCACTGACCACTCTGTTGCTGAAGTCGTATTTTTTGCAATCAAGTTTGGAGCAGTTTATGTTAGGTTTGTATCTATTGTGAGCTTGTGTATTGATGCATTGTGCTTAATGGTTTGCAAAACACTTCACTATTTCTGCAGTCTATTACAGTTACACAACACTTAAGTAAGATTTGCATAAACTATGACCTAGCATATTTTTGGTGGCAGCGAAACAAGCCAACACAATCCTAAATAGCATTAACAGAGGGATATGATCAAAATCAAGTGAGGTCCTAATACCACTCTATAAAGCCTTAATAAGATCTCACACCTAGAATAATGCATCCAGTTTTGGTCACCACACTATAAAAGACTCTAGAAAGAGTGCAGAGAAGAGCAACCAAGAGTATTAGGGGATTGGAGGCTAAAACGTGATGAATGGTTACAGGAACTGAGCATGGCTGGTCCAGTGAAGAGAAGGACCAGGGGAGACATGATAGCAGTCTTCAAATATTTGAGGGGCTGCCACAGAGAGGAAGGGGGTCAAGCTATTTTTCAAGGCATCCAAAGACCAGACAAGGAATAATGGATGGAAACTGATCAAGGAGAGATTCAACCTAGAAATGAGGAGGAACTTTCTGACAGTGAGAACAATCAACCAATGGAACAGAAGTTGCCTTCGGAGGCTGTGGGTGCTTCACCCCTGGAGGCTTTCAAGAAGAGACTGGACTGCCATTTGTCAAAAATGGTGCGGGGGATTGGATTAGATGATCTAACAAGGTCCCTTCCAACTCTGTTAATCTGTTGAAAAGAAGCAGTCCTCCGGATGGGTACAGTTACTGTTATGATCCTGTCTCTACAACAATCGGCTTGAAGCTAACCACTGAGAGGCAAGGTGTTGTTTGTCAGTTTTTAGCTTGATTTGTGTTATGGTTTGCAGCCTCAGTGGTCTTTGCGATTGCATCCTGTTACGTCCGCCTTTCTCCTGCCCACCCAAGCATCCTTCAGAAGTGTGGACGTGAGCTGCCAGGATGCTTCGCAGTGATGTTGGCTGAAGATTTCTGGGTGTTACACGGAACCGTGTCCTCACTCATCCCCTCAGTAGTTTGGCATGCATGCGAATCAAAACATTTTAGAGACGCCAGCCTTCCCTCCCACCCCGTTTCAATCTAATGATCACCAGTAAATTAATGTCAGACTCCCCGCCCCCCCAAAAAAAACCTCCAAAAGACAAGTTGTGATTTTTCCCAACAATATATATTACTTTACAGGTAGTCCTCGACTTACAACAGTTCACTTAGTGACTGTTCAAAGTTACAACGGTACAGAAAAAAGGGAATTACAACCGTTTTTTCAGACTTACAACCTTTGGAGCATCCCCACGATTATGTGTTCAAAATCCGGACGCTTGGCAACTGGCTCATATTTATGACGGTTGCACTGTCCCGGGGTCATGTGATCCCCTTTTGCGACCTTCCGACAAGCAAAAGTCCATGGGGAAGCCAGATTTACTTAACAACCAGGATACTAACATAACAACTGCAGGGATTCATTTAACAACTGTGGGTAGAAAGGTCGTATAAAAAGGGATAAAACTCAGTTAACAACTGTCTCGCTTAACAAAGGAAATGTTGGGCTCAATTGCGATCGTAAGTCGAGGACTTACCTGTACTATTCAGCCGTGGTGGTGCAGTGGTTAGAATGCAGAACTGCAAGCTAACTCAGGGCCCACTGTCTGGAGTTCGATCCTGACCCGCTCAAGATTGACTCATCCTTCCATCCTTCCGAGGTGGGTAAAATGAGGACCCAGATAGTTGGGGGCAAGAGGCTGATTCTGTAATCTGCTTAGAGAGGGCTGTAAAGCACTGTGAAGCGGTATATAAGTCTAAGTGCTATTGCTTGGGAGGGAAGGAAGGACGGAAGGAAAGGAAAGGAAAGGAAAGGGAAGGAAGGAAGGAAGGAAGGAAGGAAGGAAGGAAGGAAGGAAGCCATAGTGGCACAGTGGTTAGAATGCACTAGTGCAGGCTAACTCACTGTTCACTGCAAGGACGTCGATCCTGACCGGCTCAAGGTTGACTCAGCCTTCCATCCTTCCGAGGTGGGTAAAATGAGGACCCAGATTGTTGGGGGGGGCATAGGCTGACTCTGTAAAACTGCTTAGAGAGGCCTATAGAGCACTGTGAAGCGGTATATAAGTTTAAGTGCTAGTGCCATACGGGTAGCCCTCTCCTTACAACAGCTCATTTAGTGACCGTTCAAAGTTACCACGGAACTGGAAAAAAAGTGACTTTATGACTACTTTTATACACTTACGACCTCTGTAGCAGCCCCATGATCCTGTGATCAAAATCCAGACGTTTGGCAACTGGTTCACTTTTATAATCATTGCTCTTTTCCCCCCCTGGGTCATGTGATCGACTTTTTGAAAGCTTCTGACAAGACTTCTGTCAATGGGGAAGCCAGATTCACTTAACAACCGTGCTACCAGTGGTTGGTTGCTGCCAGCTCAGATCGGTTCGCCAGAACCGGTAGCTGAAATTTCCCTCCGCTTGTTGAACCAACAGCGACGTCTGGCTAGGCACGCCCCCCGAATCGGTCCTCTGCTGGAAATCGATCCTCCGGGGATGAAATTGACTTGAAAATAACCCTCTGTGCATGCGCAAAGCCTCCTGCGCATGCACAGAAGATGTTAACCCAGATGTGACAGGGGCGCGTACTTCCGGCGCAACCCCAAACCGGTAGGGAAGGTAAGAGGGACCGATCCCTATGTGCTATTAACTTATCGTCTGCAGTGATTCCCTTAACAACTGGGTCAAGAGAGGTCATAAAACAGGGCAAAACTCACCTAACGCACGTTTCTCTTAACAGCAGAAATGTTGGCCTCGGTTATGCTTCTACGTTGACGTCTACCTGTATTTAGATTCTTACTGAACCTGAATTGAGTCTTACGTTGAGCAGGGAAGAAGCCCACATATCCACAGTTAAGACTGCGTGCTGTTTTATTTCGGTCGCTTAAACGAAACGGGCCTTCCTTTTAAAACCCTGCCTAAAGTCGCAGATTGCAGAATGGCAAAGGAGGTAGTCCTAATTCTCATTTCAATGATGCATCTTTTGTTTTGTTTTGTTTCAGGATGACATTCTGTCTCCCTTTATTGGAACCAATTCTTCCCAACACAAAGGGATTGTATAAACTGGATGCCAAATGTAACTTCCTGGACGTCAGACGTCTCGTTTCGCAAAGGAAATTCCCTTTATTTGCAGCAAAGTCCAAACCGCTATGCATTGGGAAGAATAACTGAAGGACAAGCAGGGATTCCATAGAACAGAGAATGGTAGAGCTGGAAGGGACCTTGTAGGTCATCTAGTCCAACCCCCCCGCCCAAGCAGCAGACCCTACACCATTTCTGACAGATGGCAGTCCAGTCTCTTCTTGAAAGCTTCCAGTGATGAAGCTCCCACAAC
>JANHFT010001558.1:151746-161881 GCA_032467955.1 Pseudoxenodon macrops
CTCCCTCCACCCCCAGAGCTGCGGACTGCCTAACAGAATGTGGTCTGCTGATTATTATAACAGCTTTGCTTCGCAGGCAGAGAGCATCTGCTTCTTAATGGGCTCCCATCATCCCCCCACCATCAGACCATTATTTGGAAACATCCACCTCCCTCAGCCCAGGGCCTGGGAAAAAGAGTCTCTTCCCCAACCAGTTCGGCCTCTTTCCCGTGCCATGTCACCAGTTCAGGCATTGTAGTATGCTGCTTCCTGATAAAACAGAAGGGAAGCATCCGTAATGCCAAGAATTTACATTCCCCTCAGCCACTCAAAGGAGCTGCAGCCAAAAGGCTTCTCTGCCTGCTTTTATCCTCTGCTAAAATGGCACCTATTGAGGGGAGGAAGAAAGGACAGGTTAGAATGATCCTACTCATAAAAAGACAGGACACCTGAGACCTGGGAAAAAAACCAGTGTTGCAATACGATTTACGGTGTGGCTGCCTTCCTCCAGATTAGTTTATTGAACCCACATCTCACCTCTGGCAGCCATATTCAGTGGGCACTAATCACATTCAGTCTTCAACAGCATGATCTGTGTCAAGTTTCTTTCCTAAAGCTTATCTGTAGTTCTGTAAAGTTTGCTGTCAGTGGGCTGCAAAAGCTAAAGTCCCAGGGAAAAAAATATAAAGCCAAGTGCTACTGTCATATATCTAAGATTTGAATAGGGCAACAGGATGCATGGTAGCCTTGAGTCTGTTAATGTCTCTTTCCTAGGCATTCGGTTCTACAGAATTTGAGATGTTAAGTTTGCTGTAAATATATAGTACTTTGAGCTAATGCCACCACCTCCAAACTGTATCCATCCAAGGGATTTGATTACAAAAGGCAAGCAATAAGAATAGAGCTGGAAAGGGAGGGACCTTGGAGGTCTTGTAGTCCAACCCCTGCTCAAGCAGGTCCCTATACCATTTCAGACATGTGGCTGTCCAATCTTTTCTTTTAAAACACCAGTGATGAAGCACTTACAACTTCTGAAGGCAAGCTGTACCACTGGTTAATTGTTCTCATTGTTAGGAAGTTTCTCCTTAATTCCAGGTTGCTTCTCTCCTTGTTTAGTTTCCATGCATTGTTTCTTGTCCTGCCTTTGGGTGCTTTGGAAAATAAGTTGACTCCCTCTTCTTTGTGGCAGCCCCTCAAATACTGGAATACTGCTATCAGGTCATCCCTATTCCTTCTTTTGCCTAGATTGGCCATACCCAATTCCTCATATGTTTTAAACATCTTAGTTGCCCTTCTCTGCACTTCTTCCAAAGCCTCAAGACCTTTTTTTGTAATGTAGTGACCAAAACTGGATGCAGTATTCCAGGTGTGGTCTTACTAAGGATTTATAAAGTAGTACTAATACTTCACATATTCTACAGAAATGATCATCAGTTACTCTTCTGGTCATTTATTCACTGTTATTGCAGATCCTTCTAGTTAGCTCTTCAAGGTAAACCACACGATGTAGGCCAATGCTAACTTTTTCTGTCCAGAATTGAGCTCTCTTTTATCTGACCATAAACATGGTAGCCACTCTTCCTCAGGTCCCTAAAGGTCATTCCCTGTGCCTTCTACGCTTCTTCAATGGCCATTAGATTTGCTGGTCTCTGTAATCCAGAGTCTTGATTTTGATAACTGACTGAAGAGAGATGTTCACTTTGGTGATTAAGCACTTCATATGTTTATAAAGTGTGGGGCCATTCTGACTACACCTCACATAAGAACTTTGAGTTCCATAAAGAATAGTAAAATCCTGATTTGAAGGACAGCGAAAGAGATCATTCCTCCCATTATTGTAGCCATCACCATCTGAATCCACCAGCTGGGAGGAAATTCTTGTGTCTTTTTGACATAGTTAGGAGCTGGAAACCTTGTTTTGAAATGCAGAGTTTTCTTCTCCTTTTCGTATTCTTCAACATGTCAGGTGTTTAACAATACAGTATTTACCACAAACAGAATAATAACAGATGGGGAAAAAATGTTGAATTATCAAAAATGGGGGGGGGAAGGAAATTGTTTACCCCTTGGGAAGACAGAGAAGATTTTTAACTTAAAATAACTTTTTTTGAAATAAAAAATATGTTGGTTTTGGCATTGATTATTGTTTAAAAGAGAACTATTATCACCTTTATAACACTCCACATTTGAAGGTTACACATACAGTAATGTGAAACTTTTCAGAGGCCCTTTTCAAAAGACCAAGGCTTGAGAGGCAGGTAAATGTCAGCTTGTCTTCTTCCTATAAGGAAATACTTTTCAAAATCTTATTTATCAACTGTGGTTCCCTTGCTTTGATCTTCCCTCTTTTGGTTTAAGGGCGGAATCGATGATGACTTAAGGCTGGCTGGTGTAACAGCTTAATGATTATGTTTCCAATCTGTGTTGAGTTGTATTTTTGTCAGGATATATACGGGAAGTCTTTATCAGATCTGGAGACAAGCTCTAGAACCAAGTCTGAGACATTAGGCTTTTAGAAGAAGTTATCATATTTAGAATTACTACAGTTTCCTTGGAAAAAAAATGAATTTTCTTACTTCGGTTTTTCTGTATCCTTACGCGATGTTAGAATGAGAAATAATTCCATTTATTTTTGCCGCCGAATCCTACTGCCAAGCAGAAATAGCAGTGAGAATAGGCTTTGTCTAATGTTATTTCTTTTAACATTGCTTCAAGGTAAACGTTTTTGGCTGAATGACAGAGTTCTAAAAGACTACAAGGCACTCCGTATTCAGTGTTTAATCCATATCCTTGTCAGCAAATGGGATGTGTTCCCTTTTAATGCTTTCGTTCCTGATCACTGCTCTAGTGCTGCCATAATTCATCTGATTTTATTTCATGGCACCGGAAAGCATTTGAAATACTAAGCAATTTGCCAGGGTGTATTTTTGTCTGTGGATGGATGCAAGTGGTTAAAAGCTCCGGACAATGGAGCTTCCAACACTGTGTATCAGCAAAGTACGAGGACCAGTAATATAATAATGAAACTGCTAATGGGATAGGTTTTCTACAAATGAACTGTCTACCAAGCATACTAATAAGAAAGCAAATAATATAGTTATTAAAAAAAGGTAACCTAGCCAGGTTCTATTAAATGAAACCTTTGATGCAGAAGACTTATGTCATCAAACTCTGAATTTTATACGTTTTATGTATTACAACTGCTGTAAAGAGGATTGGAAGCTGGTCCTTTATATCTCTTTTTCTTTCTACTGTCTCTTTTCTTTCTTATTATCATTTTTAATTAAATTCTTTATTTTAAAAATATGGTTTTTATTCTGTAAAAAAATCCTTCAATAAAAATTAATCCAAAAAAAAAAAGAATTTTGTTCATTTCGAACATTAAGGAAATAGAATCATGTATAGTAATGATGAGGAAGAAGTAACTTTTGTATCACTGATCTTATAAAGACTAGTTTCTACTACATACATATCAAATATTTTACGCTGCTTGTGAAGAAACTGTTAAATAATAGTGTCAAAAAATTGATGTTTGGACAAATGAAACCTCAGTTTGTCCTTTTCTTGAATGGGAATCATTTTGCACTATTCCTTGAAAGGAATCTTGCATTTTGCTCCCAACTAAGAATGCATAAAAAGCCTAGTGTCCATTTATTTTACACAAACCTGGTTTTCTTAAAATGGTTGCATTGCATTACAGTGACTTTATTATTTTTCCCTACCTTTTCAAGAGATGCCACTTCCTTTAATCATAAAGTAGCCTTTAACTTGCTTAATTTGTAATATGGTTAGGAAAGAATAGTAGGTCATATTTTGGCATGCCTGTACAAGTAAGACTGGCACATTTTGCACAAGTAGTTTAACACAACATGTGAACCTAGCTAGGGACTGAATAGTCAGTTGCATAATTATCAGCCATCAATATGCTTTGCACTGGATGCTCATGTATTCCATCCTCTCTCATCGCTCTATCTCTCTTTGTATGCATGTTGCAGAAGAAGATGATTAATATATATAAAGCTCTAATCCAACTAATTGCAACCAAGCCTTAGTAACCTTAATCATCATATCTTTAACTCTCGTTATTATATTTCTTGTGTAGGCACCTATTTCCTAATTCTTCACTAAAGTTTGTGAGTGCGCGCATCCATGCGTAGCAAGAGAGAACACGTGTTTACTTAAAGACAGAATCCCTTTGGTGGTAGAATATTTCCATTCCCTTTTGAGGTGCTAGGAAATGCTTTCAGTATATGATATGAGCACAATATTAACTTTGCTGTGTGTTATTGTCAAAGCAATACCTAATAAGGAAGCTTAACAAAAGAATAGACAATGTACTTTAGCAGTCTATGGTGGATTATTGTTATGGGAGGATTAACTGCTTTTATCTGTTCAAACCGAAGATTTATGACATCTTAAAAGCTAAGAAATGTATTATGCACTTGGCAACTGTGGCTAAATAATCCAAAGGCTATTTTCACATAGTTTGAAAATAAATTAAATTTGATTTCACATATCTCTCTGTCCCTTCTTTTTTTTTTTTTTTTTGGAAAATATGTCAGAAAGAGAAAGAGAATGAATATCCTAATTATTTTGGTTATGATTTCATCTGAACCTTGACAAATATCTTTTCTCCCTTTCCACATTACTTTCAAGGGAATTATATTAACTAGTATTATATTAATTAAATACAATATAATTATATTAACCTGAACAGAAACATATTGACTTCCCTAGGTCACAATTGATTTTTAAGGAAGTGCCTGAAATGTTATCTTTAGCCTGTGTATCTCTTTGTATGTGTACAGGAAATATATATTTTTTGTCATGGGGTAAGGGTGATGAAAGAAATAATTTTGCATCCGGAGCACAAATTTATTTTGAGGAAATAAAATTTATATATCTGAGGGAAAGAGTTTAAGTTGTATTTAAAAAAAACAAAAACAAAAAGAAGCAACAACAGAAAATATCTTGAAGTGGCAATGGAGTTCCAATTCTTTAGGCCAAGGTTTCTAAATCTCAGGAACTTTAAGATATATGGACTTCAATATGCTTTCCCTGGACAGCTTTATGACTCTTAGAATGTTCAAATGCAAATGCTACCCAGAGTTGGTTATAAGATTGGTGGCTATATAAATATTTTACATAAATAAATAGATGCCAGCAATTGCAACAGAGGATAATGTCTGGAGCAGAAGTGGGTTTTAAATCTTCTTACTGCTGATTCACTGAGGGGTGGGTTGCGGCAGTGTGCATGCTTTGCACATCACATGCACATGTACAGTGTTTTTAAAAAGCTTCCGTGCATGCGCAGAAGCAAAAATCTAAGATGGTGGCAACTATGTCTCCACCGAACGAACTGGCTTGGGAGTGTAGGGGCCAACTAACGGTTCTACCGAACCGTGCCGGTAAGTTACTAACGGTTCGGTAGAACTGGACCGAACTGTTAGGAACCCACCTCTGGTCTGAAGTTGAATTAAAAAAAGAAAGATGATTGCCTCACTGAACACTTTGCTCTGTAGCTCAGTTTTCCTTCCTTTGTCAGAAATGGTGTCTCCAAAGAGGTTTAATTCACTTCATTTTGTACCTTCTCTTATATTCATCTATGCTTTCACATATAGCTGTGAATCACATATAGTCATGAAAAATATTAACATTAAGAAATGGGAAAGCATTTCTTATCCTTCCTTTCTTACAACCAGAACAAATGCCCAATTGTGCATTACTCAAAATGCTAGACAAAAGAGAAAAAACTTCACTGAGAGTCTGATTTTATAATGTAAGGCAATATAAAAGTTTTTTCCCCCATTTCTGTGCTTTCACTTTGGCTTCCTACCAAAAGATAATATGGCTTCAATTCTGTACATTTTGTACAATGAGACATGCTAATTTTGCACGTCAAATATTTTTTTTAAATGCCTTTACCTTTATGTATGTTGAAAAGCTTATTTATTTCTGTTCTCACATAGTAGACTTTCATCAAGACCTGGTGTTTGTTTGTAATATTTTTTTAAAAACAATTTTAAAACAATTGGGGGGAGGAATAGAACTCAAGGTATATTCTGTAGCAAACAGACAAAGCAAACAAATGCAAACAGGATGTGTAAATTCTAAAGCCATAATTTTCTGTTAGCAAAGTCATGTAGAAGTGGAGTCATATTTTCAATAGAAGAGAAGCCAAAAGGAAAATTTTAAATGGTATATCAGAACATCCCATTAATGAAAGTGGCTATGTCAAAAAAGGTTTCATAACTCTTATTGTTATGAAACTTTAAGCCAATGTAAACCCATAGTATATACTCTCATATAAATTTGCAGTAACTTTTGTTTTTCAAAAGATTCTGGCTTTTGATTAATGAGAGGTAGAATGTGTGGTTATAACATGCACAGGGTGTCATAGGATCCTTACTACAAGCATAAAACTAAAGGTTTGGACTTCAAAATAAGTTTCAATCCCAATTTGATAGCTGCAGACTAAAATTTTAGCATCAATGCATTTGCATACAATTCACTCTGCATGTGTATAAATTATTAAGACCATTAAATAGATGCTAAAAGCTAAAAAGAATTAATACAAAGTAAAAAGAAAAGAGAAAGAACAAAGACAAAATCAAAAGTTCAGTAAGAAAAGATAGAAATAAAGAGAAGTTGCTTTTGATTTCCTTCATAGAAAATATAATTACAAATACAAAATTACCTCTTACTTTGTGGTTACAAAAATAAACTCTTTTTTCTCTTATCTGTTTTTTTTCCTAATCAAAACAGTCATAAATTCATTTTTCCTGTTTCACACAAAAAAATCTATAAGGAGTTTCCAGTCACCAATGACAATAAAAATTGTCTAATCAAGGAAGACAGTTTAACCATCTCAGCAAATTCCATCATCTTCACCAACTAAGTAGTGGTGACGTTAATATTATTCAGGCTTTTATAAAGATTTCTAGTTTTTTTTAAAATGATACAATGAATGTAGTTTTATACAATTACTTCATTACAATCTGAATTGCAATAAACATTGTAAATGCTCTGTTCGTTTACTGATATTTTATTATTTCATCTATGTTCTTCTTTCTCTTTTTCTTTGGTAGCCAGTTTCCCTCCTCAAACTTTTAATAATAAGTCAAATACATCACTACAACATTGATGTAGGTGGAAAGCTGAAAGGAGAGAAAGTTAAGAAAATGACTTACTGAACTGATTTGTTTTTTTCTCAGGAAAGGGAAAAATTTAGATTTGACACCCCTCCCCCATTGTTTTCAATTCTCCTATTGGTCAGCTAGAGGGAGTCTTAATTAGTTCATCATTTTTCTTACCTGTTCTCAGCAAACTGAAATCTAGCAGAAAAAAGACAATTAACGGTATGTTTCAAACCAGTTTAGACTAATAGCAATGGCCGCCCCTGAGTGAAAATTATCTCTTATGAAAGGGCCCATCTTTCCCAATATATAAATACAATACTTCTATAGACTGGATTGATAAATGAATTGGGGAACAACAGTGTTCATTGCATTCTATATGAATCAAATACAAATTAAAAGTATTTAGAAAGGCAGATCTAATCAAGAACTTTAACATATGTGTTTCACATTCGCATCATATGCGGTATTTTGTCAAACTTTGACGGAAGGCCCAAATCATCTTGTAATATAACTGGGTTAGTATATTAAACCTACAGACTTAATGTGCAGAATTGTATACAGTGTTGAAACTGATATGAATCCTGTAGGGCTAGGAACTATAGAATGATGCATCATTTCTCATTGAAGCTAACCTTCTTTAGTTCCTCTAATTCAAATTAAAAGTAGACATTTTATTCTGGAGTTTTCTAGTACTGATATTATCACAATGCTAAATTCAAATTACTTAAAACAAGAGCTGTCAGCACTGATGACTTAATCCGCATTTACTTAAAAGCCAGCAATATGTCTCATTTCAGAAGAGAACTAGATTTTTCCTTTTTAATACTGAAAATGATTCAATAATGGTTCCAAGTACTGTCCAATCCAAAATTGTTTTTGGCTCTTCCTTAGCCACAAAAAGGCTGTCCAAACCAATTTCATTCATATTTTATTTTAATAAGACCCAAACAACAACAAGCAAGCCACTTGGAGACTCGAAACCTGGAAAGGCTTCTCAAACTCCCCATTAAATGAGAACTATTGATTTAAAATGAACAAAATGCAATTTGGTTTATCTATATTCTCCGTTGGACACTTTTTAAAATAAATTAATTAAATTTGTATAGACCCCCCTATTACAAAAAGTGACTGTTGGGCACAACACACAATTGGATAAAATGGATAAAAATAAAAATATAAAAATGGCATATATAAAAAATGTAAAAATCTACATTTAGAATATAGTATAAAAATAAATATATAAACCCTTATGCAAAAAGGAAATAAAAATGGCAACCTCAGCAATGGAGCCATCTAATCTTATTCCCTGCATTTCTATTTCCTTGCCTTTATTTCAATGAAAAAATCTAAATTTTGTGAACAAAATGGTCAATAAAGTTTTATCCATAACTTTGAACCTATTTTTATTTTCTCATAAATGTAAGCTCAGATTTGAGACCAGAATGAATGGATGTTCCTGCTTTGCATTATGGATAATGTATTTCAAATTTGGAGAATGGGGAAAAATCTATTTAAACCTATTCATTTTTCCAGTATTAAATTTATGTCAAGCTAATACATAAATTTAAATTGGTTTTAGAAAGCTTATGTGTACAGACAGAAATTTGAAAACATTGACAGAATTATAGCACGGACCCTCAGCATAGATTTTTATTGTACACAGATGTTATAGTTTATAAATAGACCATAAATTTCTATGCTCAATCATAGCTAATGAATAAATAAGTTTGGTATCCTGTCTGATTATTCTATAATTAGAATGAATTGGAGTTGATGTCATTGGTCCATATGAGAAATTTTTACAGGAGTTTGAGGTTTAGGTTCTGTGCTTATTATTTATTCTGAAATAAGAATTCCCAGGAATTTTTCACAATGGGCAAATTTGAAATAATCCCATTTTAAGGTACATGAAATATGATTGAGAAAGAGTCTAGAATTCCTTAAAACATTGATTACGATGAGTTTAACTCCATCATTGATTTACATTTTGACAACCTTCCTATATTTATTTCATCACATTTTGTTACATTTTTAAATGAATTTCTAGACATTCAATAATTTCTCATAGCAATAACATGTTGTGGTATTTTTATTGTACAAATTATAATTACCTGTTGGGAAAAGTGAAATTAACTTTCAATATTTCCTAATTATTGATGGTATTTGGCTTTCAACACTGGTCTGTTTTTGAGGAAATTGGGTTTCTCACAATACTATCACCTAGGATCAACTCAATTCTAAATAAATAATGTAAAAATCTTTTACATAATTTTTTTAAGGTTTTATTTCCCTCAGAATACTTCTTGGTAGTTTATTATTCTCCACTTTGTTATTCCATCTTTTTTCACTAGAAGCTATTGTTGTTTTTGGAACTGATGGATGAACTAAAATGTGTTTCTTAAGCAAGTTCATCTTTTTAAAAATAAGAATGTAGTTATTTATTTATTACGTGTATATCCTGCCACAGCCGGAATTGTCTCTTGGTAGTTTGACATGTTATTTTCACTATCTTTGAAATATGTGGTTATAATGGAATTTAGAGATGACTTGGGAGAAAATATAAAAGGGCTATTAAGGTGGGAAAGGAACAAATCATTAGGGAGGGACTTAGTAAAGCAATTACACAGTCCGAAAACTGCAGCAAGCATGTGAAAGAAACTCAAAATAACCACATCTTGATTTTTTTTTAGTATAAGTTGGGCAGAGAAACATTTTCAAGCTTGATATCAGTCCTTTGGTATAGGTCATGTCAAGACAGTGCAGGATTTCAGAAATGCTAACTTTTTTTTGGTATAGGGCTTAATAACAAAATTACAAAAGATGGTCCCATCTTTGTCCCATCTTGTAAGGAACAAAATTATAGCAAAGTTATTTTCAGTTTCTTTCATATACTTGCTTCAGTCTCCATACTTTTTCCAAGGTTATATATGAATTCCTTTACAGCAGGGGTGAAATCCTACCGGTTCGCACCGGTTCTATAGAGTAGGTTGCAAGCAGCTGGTGACATCATAGAACCG
>JANHFT010001558.1:173303-184018 GCA_032467955.1 Pseudoxenodon macrops
CCCTCCTTCCTTCCTTCCCTCCCGCCTTCCTTCCTTCCTTCCTTCCCTCCTTCCTTCCTTCCTTCCCTCCTTCCCTCCTTCCTTCCTTTCCTCCCTCCCTCCCTCCTTCCTTCCCTCCTTCCTTCCTTCCTCCCTCACTAGTTTTGTATGACAAATTATTTCCATATAATTAAGATTATTCACAATTGTTTTCTCCAGTGGATTCTGTCTTCCATTTCCCAATTGCTTTTCAAGCAACTGTTTCTTATAAATCTGTGGCAGACGTTATTTTGCAAGGATCTTTTCTTGCTCATGCGAATTGCGGCTGCAGCCACCTTTTTTTAAAACCATAAATTTCCCTGATGCGTAGTGCAGCCTTTATCACTCGTACTGCTGCGATTTAAGGTATCATTATTCCATTGCGGTTGCCTCTTTCCACTTGGGAGAAGTCCAAGAAACAGCTCCTACGATTGAAAACAATGCAGATTAATATTGCAGTAGTGTTGAGTTGTGGTATCCGTTTGCTTCTTTCCTTTCACACCCCTCCCTCTTCCTCTTCTCCCCTTTTGCCCCATCTTTTCCAATCTACTGCTTTCTACAAATGAATCCTTGAGGTTCAGTTACTAATATGGGGGAAACGTATTAATAGAAAGGGAGATTTTTTTTGACAGTAACCAATTAAATTGCAGACTCTGGACTTAAACCCAATATAGAGAGCCTTTTTGAATAGTAACAGGATGGCGAGGGAACAGGACTCACTTGGAGAGGCCAGAATTCAATAAACTAGTGCATAGCAACTAATCTGGCATTTCATCACAGGCTGCTGTTTCTTAGACGGATTATTGTTTTACAGAAAGGCTTGGCACCCAATTGTATAGAGGGAGCAGCGGTGGCTGTGTGGTCTTATTTGATGTACATGGGCTCTCTTGGTTAGTTGGAAGAAATGAGGCCATTTTATCCCACTCTTAGAACCTTCATCTTTGTTCAACTTACATCCTGGCCTAAGCATTAATTCCAGGATTATCCAACTCCCAACAAATTAAAGTGCTGTCACTAAAACCCCGAGGATAGGCAAAACTATAAAACTAACTTTACTGTAACTTTGAAAGTTTATATACCTGTGTGTGTGTGTGTGTGTCTGTGTATTCACGCATACAGACAAAATTAGTCTTCTCGAGACGCAGAGCCTATAGTAGTTGATTAGCCCCTGCAGTACGGAAAATTAAATTCTGTGGTTGAGACCCAGCGTGCTTGGCTGATTTAATAATGCTATGGCCATCATCCAACAGCTGACAACCGAGAACTTTCTGTTCTTTACTCCCTCGTGCAACACCTGAAAATCCCGGGGCGAATCAAACAGCAAATTAAATCTTTTTTTTTTCAAACCCTCACCTGCAGTGCCTGTATAAGAAACTAATTTTAATGCTTTTAGGCTGAAGTCATTGGGATACAAGCCCAAAATAAGAATGACAAAAGTAAGTTCCTAAAGCACCTTTCCAGGGTGTTTAATACACACACACACACACACAGCCCAAAAAATCCTGTTGTGCTTTGCAGTAGCTCCTCTACTCAAAGGAAGCCAAGAAGTTCCATAAAAGCAATAAATCTCACCAAATGTTTCTTGGGTTACTAGAGAACTATTCCTGCTAAAATAGCATATCATCTGCAGTCTTATTTTTTAAAACTATGTTGCATTATCTTTACATTACTTGATGCTGAGATAATAAGGTCCAAGGGTCTGAGTTAAGCCCTTTTCTTTCAAAAGTACTCTCCTCATCTTCCTCCTCCCTTATTTCTTCAAACAAGTAAATGTTGTTAGACTTGAGGTTAAATTAGGTGGCTGGAATGCGATCCACCACTTTTAAATCCCAAACCGTTTTTTTTTAAACATTCAGTTACAACTTATTTCTTTCCTTCCAAAGCACAACTAAAATACTAGCTGAATTGTTATATTGAAATAAGCCCAAATAAAAATATAGGATCATATAAGTAAGGTATCAAAAAATAAAAAAATTCTTTGTACACACTTTATTAAACATGCAGATACAATGGTCACTGAAAAAGAAGAAAAAGGTTTAGTAGAGGGTTATGTTGAGGTGAAAAGGGGTATATGTTGGTTTGAGGTGTGTTACTGTGTGGAAAATATTCACTCAACATTCTTGTGGCTTCCATAAGGTATTTTTTTTAATGCTTTACATCTAATCCAAGGGACCTTTCATAGAAAGAAAACTCTGACCTTGAGTCAGGAGCTATTTTACGTTCTTGAGAAAATACTGAATTACTTCCTAAGAAAAATACCCTGTTGTTTGGTCTACAGCATGGCAATTTTACTTTTTTCCCCAAGGAAAGTCATGTTCTTGAATAGAATTGGGAACATTTTGTTCTGAGGTTATAGACTTCTTTGAAAAACTTTACATTTCTAGCTATGTGATAAACTGTACTATTAATTGTTATGAAGTATGTTTTTAGGCTGTTTGGTACTAAGACTGTTGGAGGGTATTTTGATCCTTAAATATTATTAGGAACAGTGACCTTATGAAATACTGAGTGAATATAATATTAACTAGCAATTCTCTGTATGAAATCTCCAGCTCATATAATTTTATTTTGGTGACTGGCAAAGACCAGAAAGATGTCTTGAAGCAGGGATGAAATCCAGCAGGTTCTGACAGATTCTAGAGAACCGGTAGCAGAAAATTTGAGTAGTTCGGAGAACCGGCAAATACCACCTCTGGCTGGCCCCAGAGTGGGGTGGGAATGGAGATTTTGTAGTATCCTTCCCTTGCTGCACCCACCAAGCCACACCCACCAAGTCACACCATGCCCACCAAGCCACGCCCACAGAACTGGTAGTTTAAAAAAATTGGATTTCACCACTGTGTTGAAGCATATTTTGCATTTGATTTCCCTAGTCAAAATGCTGAATCCTATATTTTCAATACACTACTGAATACTTTGGAATATAAAGGAAGCGTATTAGTAAAAGTGTGAAAGTTAAAAGGGAAATATTTTGCTACCCTTTCTGAACGAAGTGGGAATGAATGGCAATATTACATTATTAGAATACTTGAAAGAAGTGTATGATATGGATCTCTGGACACGTGGAAGAAATCTGCCACGGATTTCTAAAAAAAATACATTTGTGAGATCCGCCAAAATGAGCTCTTCCAGGCACCCCCAGCAATCCTGAATGGACTCTTCTTCTGTTTCTTTTCCAAAAGAAATTTGTTTCTAGAGACGTACCTGAAAAAGAATACACGTCTTAAAATGACATACAAAAAGAAAGCTAAAATCAGACACATTTATCTTAAAACCTTTATAGCCAGACTAAGAAAACACCTTGAGGGAGATTTGTTTTAAAAGCACTTGGATGGGAATTTATTAAAAATTGCATACGTTAGAAAGTTTTTGTATAAATGCAGGGGGGGAAAAAGATAGATCAAACTATATTGGGTAGCACGTAATATTTCCTTCATATTTGCTCATATTGTTAATGGAGAATCCAGCTTGGGATTTGCAATAAAAACTTATTGGCCAACCTGCTCATTACTAAACTTAGCCTGATGATTAATTCTATCCTGTTGACATCATCTTTGCGGTGAAATGGAATATTATAATTCCTTTCCTACGAATGAGAAATGGGCACAAAAAGTGAGTGACACGTGTTTGAATCAGAGAAACAGTTGAGGAGAAAGCCAAGGGCTTGAATCCCATTTCCCCCCCCCCCGCCTGAATCTCCATCCTGTGAGTTTGTAAAAACCGCATGTCTTTCCATTTTAATCTTTAATTGGCCTCAGTGCTTGTGTTATTTTTATAAGGAAAACAAGGGGGACATTTTTCACGGTTCTATTCAAGCATGTTATGTCCAACTTAGATGGTGTCCTTTGAGTTTGTCCAGTCAGCTTTTCCTTCCTTAAGTTTAGACTTAATGGCAACACCAGTTTTCCTGCCAGTTGAATAGCTGAAGTTAGACGTACTCTCAAAGGTGTTTGTTAGTGCAGTCATTTCGCGAACTCTCAGACCTGCCAATAATGCTGTTTTCACAAGGGTGATTTGCATTAATTTTGGAATGATGTCCAGTATGTGTCTGCAACTTAAAATGTGCTTGGTCTGAATGAAGTAGACGCTGAGCCTCTTAAGAATTCACCCATAATTAGATACACTCTGCCTCCTCTAAATGTTATCCAAAGCCTAACTATCTGATGCTTAAATTGAAAAAGCTCATTAACTTTAAATAATGCTACAGCAAGCCCGGAAAAAACTCGGTGGAAATAGTAGATTGGCTAAGAAGTGTTTGTTGAGTCTGAGCCTATTAATCTGAAGTTGACTGCACATTTGTACAGCTTTGGATTTTTTTATTTTTTTTTGGTGTAATGGACATTTATACCATCGTTTGGATTCTGCTAATTTATTGCATGTTGAATGCTAACTCTGTGTTTGGAAGTAGAGAGAATGAAATTAAATCCTGCCTTAGATAAGAAAGGGAGGTATCAAGTAGTGAGCAGAAATGCTTTCCCAGATGTTATTACTTTGGACTTTTTAAAAAGTTGCATTTGCTGCTGGGAAGGATAGTCTGAACGGAGACATTACAAGTTCTATACTGTTAATAAAATCTTCCTACATTTTTAGATCATTGAACCTTTCTAGCAAGAACGCAATCTTTTATTACCTTAAGCTTTCTATTGTTTGGACATTTTTAATTTTTTTATCACTAAACCTTATTTCCCAATTGGGGTACACAATGGAGGGTAAATGCCAGTATGTTGTTTTTTATAATAAATTTACACATTAGTAAAATCATCATTCACCAAGAAAATGATGTTTAGAAAAAGTTTTCCATTTCCACCAAAGTTCAGTTTTTAAATCTAGTGTAGAACTACATTTAGTTCTACAAAAGGCCAAATTAGATGTGACAATATAAATATATAAATGGAAGCAAGCAAAGCTTGATGAAGGAGGCTGGAGAAATTTAATTCCCTTCCTGTTGTAGTCCTGATGAAAATCACTTCTCTAAACTATTGATAATAATAATGTTTTTTTGCTGAAATACAAATGGCTGTTTTTAGGACTGGAAAAAGATAATTTTCATTCCAGAGATAAAAGGCAAACTCTTTTTTCCTTCCCATTTCACATACTGAAGCTAATTGGATCCAACACTATCTTCCATCAGACCTAAAGCAGCAAATTACATTGGGAAAACACTGAGAAGATAAATAGGAGTAATAACTAAGAGTCCGCAACAGTCATCTTTTGCAGTGTTAGTACTCCCCAAAGTAATTAATGCGTTCTTTACTTTACTTTATTTATTAAATTTGTATATTGTCTGACTCCCAACTACTCTGAGGTATTCAAAAGTTTTGAAAAAGCATTAAAAATTACAAGTACATGAGAATGAACAAGAATAAAATATGTTAAAACAGGCAGGAACAAAAAAGAGAGACTTGCCCATTACTTCTGTGCCACTTTTCTACATCAAAAACAGGCAGTTGTCTCTAACAGCAGGAGCCAACTCAAGCAAAATAGTGGCTGCTGGTGTAAATTTAGAAGAAGCAATCCCTGAAGGTTAATGTTTGTAAACCAGAAATGAGATAATAGTACCCAGATGCTACCAGTAGAGTGGAATTGTTAGCTAGGGAATATAACTTAGAATCAAATAGCAATAGCACTTAGGTTTATATACCACCCCATAGTGCTTTACAGCAATCTCTGGGTGGTTCACAATGTCAGCATATTACCCCCAACAGCCCGGGTCTTCATTTTACCATCCTTGGAAGGATGGAAGCCTAAGGCAATATTGAACCCTGTCAGGATTGAAGTTAAGGCTGTGGGCAGAGTTTGCCTGCAATACTGCATTTTAACCACTGCACCACCAGTGCTGTAGAATAGAATAGAATAGAATAGAATAGAATAGAATAGAATTCCTTATTGGCCAAGTGTCCAATCGGACACACAAGGAATTTGTCTTTGGTGCATGTGCTCTCAGTGTACATAAAAGGACAAGATACATTTGTCAAGAATCATAAAGTACATAGATGTTGTTGTGTCCTCCCACTGCTTAATTACATGAACCGCCGCTGGTTGGTTAAACTAGCGGAGGGGAAAATAAAGTGCTGTCAGTGGCCGGCAGGCGATCAGGGAATCCCATAAAAGCGGGTTCCCTGCAGCCTGCCGGCAGTCCGGAGATTGCTACCACCTGAGCCAATAAACGAGAGCTGAGTGTTCACTGCAGCTCAAGTTTTCCTTACTTGCGTGATCTAACAGATGTGTTGAAGAATCCTCTCTACAGTCAACATATCAGTGTTCCAAATTGAAGGTGAGTGGAATTCAACTCAGCAATAGCTATGCTGGCTGTGGAATTCTGGGAGTTGAAGTCCATATACCTAGAAATTGCCAAGATGGGAAACCACGCTGTATGTTGTTCTGCAAATTGTTGTCCGTGGCGGGACAGCGGTAAAAGTCAGCCTTTTCTTGCCACATCATTTTTTGACTGTGCCATGAAAGGATACACCCTGAATGGCAACCATAGAAGCAAGAGTACATACGTTCTGAACATTTCCTCTGCCTCCAGTAAAAGGAAATAGCAGGAATTGCCTCGTGGAAAGAAGAGATTAAGAGAAATTATTGTGGAAAAACATGAATTAAGTAATTACAGTTTATGCAATGATGCCTACCACTTACTCCTCTCTCCCAAACAAGGCAGAGTGAGTGCTTGTGATATGTTACCTCTTGTTGGCATTTTCAGTTCATCTTCTTCATGTCTTTGAATTGACAAGAGCTCACCCTTTTTTTTTATTAAAAAAAAACCAAAGTATTATATGTACTCAATCTTACCTGGAAGACTTACTTATGGAGAGGTCGTTTATGTTTCCTCCATATATTTTTTTCCAGTTGAGGCCCAAAAGGTGAAGCAACAGGGTGTAATATCGCCGCAACTTGGAGGGAAACATTCATCTAACAGTTTTGCCTGGAGGAAAAAGCTGTCACTAATAGGGCCAAGCATCATCCCGCCCTTAGCATAACATGTGCTGAAAACGTAATGCGAGCAAAGATGGACAGAATCCCGTAGAAAATGCTGACTTTAGAGAAAGCTCCTGATAGACAGAGAAGCAATTTTTCTGACTAGTTACTAATTAGCTCTCTGAAACGACATGGCCTTTTCAGACAAATCTTTCCATCTAAATTGCTCCAAGCATTGCGTGAGATGGATTTACTTATATAAATAGTCAAACTGGTTTTGGGGGTTTTCTTTTTTAATGTACATTTATTAATATACGTTCACTTCAATGGAAGAGGTTTTATGCTTTCTAAAATAGCTCCAGGGAATTATTTTTGACAGGACAGAGGAGATTTATATTCACAAAGAATGTTTGCTTTTCCTAAATTTAAATGATCCCTTTGAACACATTCAAGCATAGGTGCCATTAAAGACCCATTTCAAAGTTTGCCTCAGTGACTATATAGGCAGGAGGGACACAAAAAAATAAAATCCTGCTGGTTGTTACCCCGCGAGTGGCCTCCGGACAATATCTGAATGACGCTATATTAGTGTATATTATGAGTTGGAATAGGCAAGATAGTGACTGTGATTCCAAGTCTGCCCATATGGAACTTTCTCGGCTTCTACTAGACTTTCTTTGGCGACTTGATTTTAATTATTAAAAAAAAAGAATTAAGCTGATATACCGTAAAGCAAAATGTCCTCCTTCAGGATCTTTATTTACAATATAAAAGCATTTTACGGTAAGAAGGTAATAGTGCTATATGTTGCAATCTGGGTTTTTGTTTAAAAAAATTGGATACCTGCCCAGAATAAGATTGGTTAGGATGATAGAGGTACAATCATAATAGCTAGTTTGTTCTTTTTCTTTGTGATAAATGGCACTTTACAACAAAGCTTAGGACAGGAAATTCCAAATTTGTTTACTAGGCCCAAAAGATGCTTCTCTGGCTATTGATCTTGTCTGTTCAAGGGTTTCTCAAATATTATACAACTATAGAGTTTGTAAGTGCATGTTTGATTGGTTAGTGACAGCCTGTATAAGTAAACCAGCTTTCCTTATAAGAAAAGCCTGAAGTGATAATCACTGTTTGACACTTTGGCCTCATCTTAAACACAGCGGGTTGCTTAAAACACATTGAATTGCAACTTTATTAAAAAAAAATAACATTTTTATAGCAGCTTCAGATACCATATTTATAATTTCTTGCATGGAATTGCAAGAGTAAATCAATAAGTAAAGAAGATTTTATTTTTGTGGATGTGTGCTAGAAATGGTCACAACAATACTACATTTCTGTAGGTATTGTTTTAGAAATAGAATATAACAGAACAGAAAGGAATTCTTTATTGGTCAAGTATGATTGGACACACAAGGAATTTGTCTTTGGTACATATGCTCTCAATGTACATAAAAAGACAAGATACATTCGTTAAGAATCATAAGATACAACACATAATGATAGTCATAGGGTACAAATAAACAATCGGGAAACAATATCAATAAAAGTCATAAAATAAAATAAAAGTTCTTGGCTTTATAATAATATGGAACAAACTGGGAGGCAAGGATAGAGTGATTTGAAGCCAGAGGCTATAAACTTATGAAGTGTCTTGAATTTTGTTTTCTTGAGGTCAATTGTTAAAGGTTGAATAGTAAGTAGCTTTTTGTCATTTGCCCATTTTTTATATTTCAGGAAGCAAAAAAAGGAAGTGATATATTTAATTGCATGAGATCCAATCCAATTACACAATTATGTTGGGATTATAACCCTTTTGTAGTTCTGCTCATAAATTAATCTTTTTGAATCCTTTTGAATGTAAAATCTTGGTTTTAGGTGCAAACAAGCCAAGGGATCTTTTTTTGGGGAAAAGGAATCAATGAAATGGTATATCCAGAAAATGGAGAACTGTCTGAAGATGAGAAATACAGAAAGATCCATTCACCTCTGATAGAAAACAACCAACATTGGTAAGCTAGGTGGCAAAATGTAGCACATAGGTATTTCAATTCAGTTGATTGTGGGATCTTTGGATAATTGCAGAATCATTTATGTAATTTGTGAGTATCTTAAGAAGATCATTTTCCTCACTTTTTAACCATCTAAAATATATTAGTAAAATGTACAATAAACCAGAAAAATAAATCTGACACATTGTTCATAATTTTGAAGAATGTGTCAGATTTTGATAAGTCACTATAGAAGATTCTGAAAAAGGAAGAAAATTGTGAGAGAAAAATGCACAACATTCCTTCCGTGATGTTTTGCAAGAAAAAAATATCTCTCCATGTCAGTGGATCACCTGTTTTGATCAGAAACTGCTGTTACCCATATTAAAAAGGGAAGGAGGGAAGGACAGTTTAAAAAAAAACACCATATGAAAAAGGTGTAAAAGTTTAGAGCTTTTCAAATTTGGCAACGTTTAAGATTTGTGGATTTCAACTCCCAGAATTCCATGGCTACGATGACGGCTAGGAAATTCTGGGAGCTGAAGTTCATACAACTGAAAGTTGCTAAAATTTAAAAAAAACAGTGGCTTAGATAGTTTTTTTGGGCATTTTCTGATAAACCATTGTTATAGGTTATCTGACCACTTATCCTGAGCCATGATGTGTTAGGAATGTAGCACTGCACTTTATAGTTTTCCTTACTCTTACTTGATGAGGATTGTTGGTGAACAAATAAACATCTGAATTGCTAAGATAAAGGTTAGAGAAACAATTTCCCCCAAGTGGTATAACCCTGTATATATTTGCTCAGCACTAAGACTCATCCCAATCAAACTGATTAGAACTGGAGGCTTAATGATCTTCCTAGGAAATAGACTAGACAAAATGATTAGACAAAAATATTCTACTTTCTTACCTTCTAGGTTCATGTAGCATAGCATAAATAATGCTGTCATTTATCCATATTTTTCAGTATATGAAAAACATAAAGTTTAAACTTTTCTTTAGATTCAGGCTTGGCAGACATTTCAAAATCCCAGCAATGATTTTTTTTTCTCTTTTTGTTTATACCATTTTTCCTCTCTCATGGAACTTGACTTTGTAAATATCTATATTGTTTAGTTTGTCTGTTTTCAACTTTTGTGAAATTTAATTTCATAGTATTTCCTGTTTAGGGTACTTTGCTTCACCATCTGTGACTCATTCACTGAAATATTATTTCTGGTATTTTTCCTCTGTAATAGATTATTACATTATTGTATAGATTATTAGATGATGCTTATGGACAGGTTTTATATCAATATGTTATCATGCAGCAGTGTCCAAAGCATTGGAAGGCTTTTATTAAAGTGATGAAAGCAGCTTTACATTATAATGCAAGTCCTATCCTTTGTTAACGCATCCAGAATCAACCCATATATGAAAAGGGCAGAGTATGCAACGTGAAAATAGTTTTCATTGTTAGTCTTCTCATGAACATGTCTGCATTCATGTATCATTTGTGAATTCTGAAAACAGATTCTGAAATATGCACAGAACTTTACAATAATACAATGGACACTTTTATGCTTAGGACATTTTTATGTTATATTTTAGGATACCATTGTGTTGTGTGTTGTTGTGATAGGTTCCAGGTATGTATTTGGTGCATATGAAATAGGGGGAAGCAGAGGTGGGTTCCGGATCTTCTTACTGCCGGTTCGCTCAGGGCTGCGCTGTGGCTCTTTGCGCACCGCACACATGCATAGTACTTTAAAAAAGCTTATGCACATGCGCAGAAGCAAAATC
>JANHFT010001560.1:25601-37406 GCA_032467955.1 Pseudoxenodon macrops
TGCTTAAAATCCTTTGGGTTTTGGGTTAAAACCCTGGTTTGTTTGCCCAGCAGGCTTCTAGGGAAGCCTGCTGAGAGAAAACTGGACTCCCCCCTCCCACCCCTCTTGTTTTTGGCTCGGCAGCGCAGGGTGAGCGAGCGGCGAGGGCGGGGAAGGGACCGGTTCGGGGGCGTGGCCAGCCAGCCAGCTTACCAGTACTGTGAACCAGGCCACATGTCCGGTAATGGTTCTACCGAACCTGACCGAACTGGGAGCATTTCACCCCTGGTTTGACCCCTTTGGTTCTGATGGAGCTCCAGAATTGATTCAAGGATCCAGGTTAAGCCAACAGAGTTTTGATACCTCTTTTAATTTTCTCCCAATTGCATTTCCTTGCTGAAATGTCCATGCTATTCACGTGAGGGATCTTTCCCATCTTTTTCAAGTACTTTGCTGGTGAGTTGTATAAACTGACTATATTGTGCTAAGAGGCAATCTGGACCTCTGGCCTCCTCAAGGATGGATGGGATTACAATTCACAAAAATCCCATCCAGCCTGCAGAAGATTATGCTACAGGAATTGCTTGTGTGGCTAAATTCCTTCTTTGGGTTTGAAAGGACTCAATTCTTACAAAGAACTATCTTCTTTTTTGTGTGCATATTTTTATTTGGTTGTTGAACACTGAATTTTAATCAGGAAGTTTCCCTGTTGTTCCTGTTTTTTTCAGTCACACTAGAATTCATTGTTACTAGTTTTTTAGACTTACTAAAAATCATTTTTATAAAAAGAGAGACACCGAAAAGTCAATTTATGCCTATGAATTATGAAGGCAAACATCGGTTGTGATGGGCTTGTTACCTTGGTGGGCTGTTTTGGTTCTATTTTAACATTGTTTTTAACTCTTTCAAACTGCCTAAAGCCAAGTGTGAATGAGTGGCCATAAAAATGGAAATTAGAAATACGAGTAAATAAATAAATTTGCTGGATTTAACAATGTAAGATTGCATAATTCATGTTATTATTAACCACAGAATTGTTATTGCTGGGTTTGCTGAGAATTTTTGAAGTTGTAGTCCCCAATATTTAAATCACCAGATTAAAGACCGTTTTAGACTTGCAACTGTTCTCTTAAACTGTAAGCAATTGCCTTCTACATTATTATTCTCAAGATGTAGCTTTCTGGTGTGTAAGACTTCAATTCCCATAATCCAACAGGATGTCTTGGCTAATGCTGCATCAGGCATAACCATTGGTCACATATAGCACATAAACAGCCTAAGAATAGAGGTTGTATTCACACAATACATTAAACCACATATCACAATAACTGCATTTAGGTTACGGTATGTGTTAAGTCAAATCAAGTGCATAATGTGCTGGTTATGTTAAAATCTAATGAAATTTACTTGATTTGGGCTTTTTCACTGTAGTTTGTAGTTTGAGTTATGATGTACTTAAGCAGTTTCCAAATTTTCCATATTTACATTAGAAAGGTGGCACAGTTGTTAAGAGTGCAGTATGGCAGGCTAACTCTGCCCACTGCCAGGAGTTTGAGCCTAACCGGCTCAAAGTTGACTCAGCCTTCCATCCTTCTGAGCATAAAATGATGACCCAGATTGTTGGAAGCAATATGCTGACTCTGTAAACCTTTTAATGAGGGCTGTAAAAGCACTATCAAGCGGTATATAAGTCTACGTGCTAAGGCTAGCTTCTGAGGAACACCAACAAAACAGGACTCTAAAATTACTTTTTTTTCCTCTAAACGTTATGACTGAATCTTGTAGGATCATCAAATCTCAAGAGGTTTTAGTGTTCCAACCAAAATCTCTTGCAATTTTGGATAAGACGACAGACTTGTCCGATTTTGCCCTCTTTCATTCATCTTTTTATTTTGGGGACCACCTTAGGACCATTTGCAATGTCTTCATGGATCGTCAATAGTCCTCAGCTCAGAGATTTAGTTCTATTGTCTGAGAACAGGCTATACTGCTCCCAAACAGGAAGTTTTAAAACAGGAGTTCTTTCAACTTCAACAAAAGGAATCCAGCTGAAAAAGATCACCTTCAATTAGGACAAAATCCCAGCAGCCACGTTAGTCCTGTTGAAACCAAATCATGCCTTTCCTCAAAATAACTACGGTATTATTTGGATTATTCCAAGTTACGGCTTGACATACTAAAAGTGCCTGTGTAATCATTAGATCGCCCCAAGAAAAACCCACAGTTGATGTATTGTAGTTTGCTATTTGTTCCCAATACTGAATTGATTTCATTGTACTATATTGTGTCTTGACTATAAATAGGTCCTCGACTTACAACTGCAGCTGAGCTTGCAATTACGGTCATAAAGTTGTGATTGGTCGTTAAGGAGGTTATCGTGTGACCACACCCAATTTCATGACTCTTTGTTTTTGACAATTAAACGAATGCAGCAGTTCGTAAAGCAAACACTGCAGTTGTTAAGCAAATCCGTTGTTCACTAGGGAGGATATATTTTTTTTTCTCTCTGCCAGAAACTGGAAGTACACACCAGTTTGAGGGGAGGAAAACCCATTGCAAATATAAGTCATGTGGACTTCAACTCCCAGAATTCCCCATGCTGGTTGGGGAATTCTGGGAGTTGAAGGTCACGGGACTTCCAAGTTGCCAAGTTTGAGAAGCATTGCTTTAAAGAGCACCTGAAAGGGCAGAAGCAATAGTGGACGGACACACACACACACACACACTTTGCCAATCTGCTACAAAGACTGAGGAAAAGGCACCACGTGTAGGAAGGTGGGTGAATTTTCGAGGGTTATTTATTAAAAGCAGGAAGTTTCTTGGGAACGCGGACTGGATAACGTCTCTTCACTCCTCATCCCTCCCCAGATGGAAAAAAAAATCTCTTTTCTCCTTCCCTCCCCCCCCCAAGAAGGAACATCTGGAAAGAGGAAAGAAAGCCCCCCCTGGGTCACCCCCAACGGGTGGGGGTGAGGTGGGGGGAGAGAAACAGCAGAAACCTTCAGGGAAAATCCAAAGGCAGAAAGAGAAGTACACAGAATATTCCAAGGGACCGCAAAGCTCACCTCTTCACGAATCAGTCTGGCCCCCTTAGCTAATCCTGGAAAAGGGGCAACTGTTTCCTCTTCTCCCTGGTTTCCTCTTCTCCCAGAAAGACCCTGCCGCTCCACTTCCTTCCTTTAGTGGATACGCAGGAGCCAACACCCCACCCACCCTCACCCCGTGTTCATCCCGTCCCCCCGTCCCGTTAACACCTGGCTCAAAGGCCACAGCTTCCTGCTTTTTGCAACCCTCATGCTTAATTTGGCCTGGGGGGGGGGACGGACAAGCCCCGCCCTTTCCCCTCCCCTCCCCTCTCAAGGCTTCCTGCCTTTTCCTTTGGTGCTCCCTGATCCACAGCTGGAGAGAGAGAGGGGTGACCGGTGCCAGAGGCCCTCTCCCTGCACCTTTTCATCTAGTCTGGCTGCTCCCACCCTCGCCTTGGGGAAGGGAGGTTAAGGTATTCTCCCAACACTGAATTTGGGGGGAGGGGGAAGAGGAGAAAGAGCCGTTCCAGGCAAGGCCAACAAGCAACCGGAACCCCCAAATCCTGCTCTCTGCCCGTTTCCCCACCCAAATCCATCCTTTTGCCTCCCTTCTCCATCTTCTACCCAAAGCCCACAAACACCCTCCAGTCAAGGCAATCCAAGCGATCTCTCTCTCTGCTCATGTCTGCTGGAAGATCCCTTTTGCTCCCTTTTCACCCGTCGGCTGGAAGCGTCTGAAGGAGACAAGATCTCCTTCCCTTTCCTGCCAAACCTCCTCCCTGGAAGGAAGCAGTCCGGTCCATGATTGGAGTTTGAGTCAGGCTCAGCAGCCTGGGCCCTTTGCTATTGCATGTTCTGATGGATTGGCCACCGGCGTGGTCTCCCTCTTGTCTTTCTCCTTCCCCACGCGATGGTGGGTCCAGAGTTCTCACACACAGGGGCTCCGCAAGCAACTGGGGCATCCCCACAACATTGCTCCTGAGTCTGAAGTTCACCAAGATCCCCTTGGTCCTTGAAGCAAACCAGGTTCCATGGCTCCCTCTGCAGGCTCCCAGGGGTGGCTCAGTTGCTGTGGGGGTCCATGGTTCAGCCCGGAAAAAAACTTCCCAGAATGCGAAGCGCACCGGCCAATGTCCAAGAAACTGAAATGGAACAGTCCACATGAACAAAACGGGAGAGCAAGGAGGAGATGGAGGCAGGGACCGGACTGTACCATCTACTGGGGGAGTCAGAGCTCTGATCCAGAAGTGAAGAGGGCAACGAGGGTAGCTTGGGATCCACTCGGCTCGCAGGTCTCCCTAGCACATTTGGCTGAATCCAGCCCCCTCACCGCCCGTTTCAAGCCCCCCCCTTCTTTGCCGCAAGGTGCTGTGCCCATCACTCCTCTGCCAGAACTGGTTCCGGTTCCTTTTCCCTCCCCTCCAAGCGCTGCCCTCTTCTGTCTTGGTCCCCTTATCTTCAGGTTGACTGCCTGAGGGTGCAAGCTGCTCCCAGTTGCAGCCCGCCGTGCTCCTGGGTCAGACGTTGGGGGGAAGCGGTGGCGGAGGTCACTGCGGGGAACCCAGATCCGCGGAAAGCCCCTCGAAAGCAACCAACATGGCTTGGCGCACTCGATCCGTCAGAGCCGGCACGTCGTCCGCTCTCAGCCCCTTCGTGGGCACGGAGGACAAGATCTGGACAATGCAGCGCCCTGAGTTCGGAGAGAAAGGGAACGGCTTTTGAACAAAGCAAGACAACTCAAAGGCCCCACCACAGTGTAAACAAAGGCATTTTCCCCTTCAGCAAATCTGTAAAGAGTTACACGTAGTGCAGGGGTGGGAAACGATGGCTCCTTTATGACTTGTGGACTTCAATTCCCAGAACTCCTGAGCCAGCCATGCTGGGGGTTAAAGTTCACAATTCATAAAGGAGCCACAGTTCCCTACCTCTCATGTAGTCCTTGACTTACAACCATCCATTTGATCACCGTTCGAGGTTTACAAGGGCACTGAAAAAAAGCAACTTATGACCACTGCAGCATCCTCATGGTCACCTGATCAAAATTTGGACACTTGGCACAACTGACTCGTATTTATGGCAGCTGTAGTGTCCCGGAGTCATGTGATCACCTTTTGCAGTTTTCCGACAAGCAAAGTCAGTGGAGAAGCCAGATTCACCTAACAACTGTGATACTAATTTAACAACTGCAGTGGTCCACTTAACAGCTGTGGCAGAAAGGTTGTAGAATGGGGCAACGTTCACTTAACAACGGTCTCACTTAACAACAGAAATGTTGGCCTCGATTGTGGTTGTAAATCAAGGGCCACTCATCTCTTTTGAGACTGCACATCTCTTTTGACAGGCTGGATTGTTAACTGATGTTTCTGTCTTGACTTTTGTTTTTTACTTGTCACATTTGGGTTGTTTTTAAACTTTTCCTGGAATCCTTGACAAGCAGCTAGATTTTGAAAAGTCACATTCAATCCAAATAAATCTTCATTTTTTAAAAAAACTTCACTGAGTTGCCCTCTCTTTCTTGATAAATTTTGGGTTCAATTGTGGTCATAAATCAAGGACTCCCTGTGTAGTCTCCATTATCCTTGTGGAATAGAAATGGGAATGCAAATGTAAAGAAGGAACCTTTCTTTCACCTGTTATGGTGGACATGTGATAAAGCAAAGAAACATTGGAGTAGAATTCATATTCTAATACAGGAAATTCTTAAAGTGAATGTAAAGATAAAACCAGAAACTTTTCTTTTAGGTTTAATGGGAAAAGACTTGGGGGGAAAAATTGGAACTTTGATGTTAACATATGTTTATGGCAGGAAGTCTATTTTATGCACAAAAATGGAAGGACATTTCAATCCTCACAATGGACGAATAGTTGCAAAAGTTGGGAGTTAGCAGAGATGGCTAAATTGACTGCTTTGATCAAAGAAAAAAATGCAAACACTTTTATTTCTAAAAGCGGAAACCGCTTCTGGACCTGGTGGTCGAGGTGGAAAAAATATGAAGCTTTGATTTTGGATTTTACTGATTAGATAGATTTGTTGTTATAGAAATGGGCAGTTTATACTATTATATAAAAGTAAAAAGTTGAGGTTTGATACTATTTTCTTATTCTACTGCACCAAAGGGAGTCGGAAGTCAAGGCCTTTTTTTCTCTACCTTTTCTTTCCCTCACTTTTCCCTTCCCTTTTTTTTCTTACTACCGTATTTTTCTGAGTATAAGATGCACCTTTTCTCCCCCATTGGGGCTGATAATTTGGGTGCGTCTTATATTCCGAATGTAGCTTTTTCAAAGCTTTTTCCCCCCAGACCTAACGAGGTGAGTGAAGAGTGAAACGATCTTTGCAGCCTTTTTTCATTGCTACTCCCTCCAAAAAAGCTTTTTTTTCCAGTCCTAAGTCTTTGCAGTCTTTTTTCATTGCTTCTCCCTCCAAAGAACCTTTTTTTTTTCAGGTGCTAATGATCTTCCCGGCTTTGCATGCTTTGTTCATTGCTTCTCTCTATCAGCTGTGCTGTAGAAGCTTTTCCCCCCAGTCCTAATCAGGGGATAAAATAATGTGCTGAATAATGTGTTACATATATTACGTGATGTACTTACAATCAAATGCAAGTTTTCGGTATCTTAAGTCATTCTACGAATGACTACGAAAATTGTCCGTTTTGTTGCAAATGGGAGAGCAATTAAAGCTAGAGGAATCATAGGAGAATCAAGCAGTGGTGCTATTCAACACTTAAATGCTATCTTGGTTAGGTCTGGCTAAAAACAGCTCTATTAGACTACTTTTTAATTACTGCAGACCAGTACAGAAAGAGGCAATTAGCCATATATAAACTCAATAGCTGAAGACATAACTAAACGTTAATGAAAAGGAACCCACCATAAAGATAAACAAGCCATAAAAAGCAGCTAGTTCTGTGGAAATCCATCATTAGGAATAAACTACTATATCATTTTAGGATGACACAAGGATCAGTTTAGAACCATAAAAAGTGGAGAATCTCAACGGTAGTCCCGGTTAGTAAACCGAATGTTAGTCGTAATATGTTCCTGTTTAATGCAGTATAGAGCCAATAAAATCCTAATTAAGATTTCAGGTTAGAAGTCCAACGTCCATCTAGTGAGCACCAGTTCCCAAATAATGTAGACAACAACTATACAGAAGGTTTCTCGTTAGAATACAACTCAGCGTTACACGAAATGAAAGCAGGCATTGTACATAAAACGAAAGTAGTATTTGGAAGAGATAAAGTGGTAAGGAGTATGGAGGCACAATCAGATGATGAATGGCTAAGGGAATTGGGCATGTTTAGCTGAATGAAGGAAAGGCTTAGGGATGACATGATAGATGTCTTCCAATACTTGAAGGGTTGCCACAGGAAAGAGGGCATCCATTTGTTCTCCAAAGCACCTGAGGACAGGACAAGAGGTAATGGATGGAAGCTTGTCAGACAATGTCAGAAGGAGATCCAATCTGGAACTAAGGAGGAATTTCCTGACAGGGAAAACAATCCATCAGTGGGATGGCTTGCCTTGAAACGTTGTGGGCGCTCCATGGCTGGAGGTTTTCAAGAAAAGATTGGACAACCTTTGTCCAGGATAGAATAAAGATTCCTGCCTTGGGCAAGGGGTTGGACTAGAAGACGCCCAACGTCCCTTCCAGCCCTATGGTGTTATATTTGGACTTTGTAGAACAAAAATAATATTTGAGGTAAGAAGTGACCTTGATAAAATGAGGACCCAGCTTGTTGGTGGGCAATAGGTTGACTCTGTAAAACCGCTTAGAGAGGGCTGTAAAGCAATGTGAAGTGGTATATAAGTCTAAGTGCTTTTGCTATTGTACTATAAAGCCCGAAGTTCACCATCAAATCAAAATTCTTGTTTCATGCAAATTAATAATCTTCTTGATGAGAGATGTAATCTGATGTAAATTCCAACAAATCTGGATACAATAATTTAGTAGTAAGAAAGGAAATTGATACATTGCTAGAGAGTCTGCTGTTTTGTCTCTCACTGAGGGGTCTTTTTTTGGCATCTTGTCAAATTCAAGGCTGTTGCAAGGTGACATGTTGATAAGAGGAAAACCTTTTTAATATGTAACTTTATATAGGCATAAGAAAGGCAGGAGCTGCTGCATTTCCTATTGACACAATTTCCATTTGGCTAACTTATTCTAGAATTCTGCTCTTTTCATACCTTCTCCAGGGTTTAAAAACCAAGAACAATTCACTTTCCTACTTTCGAACCAATATGGAAATAATACCAGTGGACTATATTATATACATAAAATTCGTATTGATATTCTTGTTATTTATAAATTTAAGATTTATAAATTGGTATGAAAGCTTTTGAGTTTTTAATCAAGATAATTAAAAAGGCCAGGAACAAATTAGCATTGCCCACTTATTTTATAAAACTGTGTTGGCCTGAATATGTATTTTTGTTGTTCAGCTAATTTTTCTCATGGTCAGTGCAAGTACTTTACTAGTCCATTTTTTAATTCAGTGAACATTAACAATAAGCTGATGACAAGAATAAGAAATACGGTAACTACTGATATTTATATTCAGGATCTACTCTAGATATTTTGCTGCCTGAGGTCTATAGTTTGGCTCATTTTTCACTTTGTAAAGGTTTTTAAAAGGCGCCCTCTTGGATTTTTTTCTTCTTTGAGTTTTCAATTTATGATTTTCAGCCCCAGACATTATTTTTCTGGGATATTTTCATTTCTATTTCATGTTTATGCTGTGAAATTATATTTAACCCTCAAATGGCAAGCTGGCTCAGCAAGTGTGTCATTACTACCCTATTTCCCTGAAAAGAAGACCTCCCTGGATAATAAGCCCAAATAGGCTTTTGAGTGCATGTGCTAAAATAATCCCTCTCCCAAAAATAATTCCTCCCCGAAAATATTTAAATGCATGCACCGCCATTTCCTCTGGTTGCTTGCCACACAAACAACACAAGGTGGTGAGGCTGGAGGGGGGAAGGGAGGGAGAACATACCCCATGCACCCCAAGCGCCCTTACCTAACGGCCGCTCCCACAACCCTAGCCACTGCGCCCCTTCTGTCATGCTAATGGCAACTGCAAAAGCCATTAGCGAAGAACAGGGAGGTGACATGATATCCAGTTGCAGCAGTGTGGCCAGGCCGATGGCATGGTGCAGAGTCCTAGAAAGCATGGCTGGAAGGTCGTGCATGGCCTCAGGGGCGAACAGCTGACAAGCAGCTGTGTTGCGCTGCCGAAGAAATACAACATAGCAGCAGCCATAAGGTGACCACGCTCGCCGCCTCTTGTACCTCAAAAATAATAAGACCTCCCCGAAAATAAGGCCAAGCACTTATTTTGGGAATCAAAAGAAAATAAGACCCTGTCTTATTTTCGGGGAAACAGGGTAATAAAACAACATAAGACGAAAAAAGTCCAGACTCTACTGAAAAAGCAAAAAAGACAAAAAGGGGCTTTCATTCTAAAATAAATGATATTAATAGAAAAACCATAGAAATAACAGCATCCCAAATTAGAAGATTAGAAATTAAAATTTATATGGTTTTTATGGAAAAATGGAAAAAATGTTTATAGAGTACTGTTTTTTTTCCTGAATCAGTATGTGTCCTGGAATGCAGTTATCCTTCAGTATTTCTACACTGCTAAAAAGCAGCAAAAAAGCAGCCCATAATATAGGAAAAGCATTGTTCAACATATGCATATTAGTATACAAACCGAGTACTAATGTGTAGACTAAATAGAAAAGTGTAGCAGCAAATTGTAGAAAAGAGTTTTAACATAGGACTAAGAAAAACTGACATTAATTAACTCCTAGAAAAACATAATATTTTTGTATAACAGGGAACAGATTGTATAGTAGTCTTAGCAGCCTGAGTCTAGTTAGCAATTCTAAATAAATTGTACTCTAAATGCCACTATGTTCTTCTAATAAAAGAAGAGGTGTTGGGGGATCTCAGGCTAAGGGGATTGAAGTTTATTTTTCCCCAGTCTATATTAACTGCAGACTCTGAAACTAACAAGAATTCTAGGATTCAGCCCTCTGGCCCAAAGCCCCAGGACAACAGGCATCAATGTGATAAAATTGATAAAATTGGCAAAGAAGTTGGCAAAGAAAATAAAGGCAAAGTGGCCCATTTCAACAGTAATTTACAATCCTCTTTTTTGTTCTCATTTTATAAGTTTTTATTATATTTGCTTGTTTGATAATTAATTACTAGCTCTTGTATGTACATCCATGCCTCATAATGTGGTTCAGCTATCTTATTTCCCACATATTTACTTTCTTGCTACTATTTTAAAAACTCCTTCCATTCTAAGCTATTGGGGTTTGTTTTAGCACCAAGAACTCCACATTCAGTTAGTCCTGGTATCAAAAAAGAAACTGAGGCCACTTTGTGGAAGCTTAATCCTAAGGACGGAATATGTTTAGATTCCAAGTAAAGGTGGAATAACTCTTCATTCAAGAAGTATGGCAGCTTAACTACCTGTCCCAGTTGAAATTGCTCCATTTGGTGAAACAGCTATCTGCAGATATCCCAAAACTTAGGTAGAGGATAGGAAGATATTCTCCCAGGAAGAGAGGTGGCAACCTTGTATTATGTATTTTTAACAGACCTTCTGAAAGCTGTTTGGGGGGAAAATGATAGTAATACTATAAGTGCTTTGGATGCAATTTCAAAACATCTGGAGCACCACTTGAACACTATTAGCATTGACAAAATCACATCAATAAATTGCAAAAGGCAGTTTTACTTGGAACAGCTTAATTCAACGACCATGCCTTTAACATTATTAACTACCAGCATCTGCCTATCCCAGGTCCTTGGAAAGGACTCAAGAGGTAGAAAAAATATCAAATCCAGTTCAAACTTCTGGTTATCTGTGCAACCAAGAATAATAACAGTGTATGTGTTGTCCAACTCCCAGCAGCTCTGGGTGATTAAAGATTGTTAAAAATTGTTAAAGTGTTAAAAAACATTTACAAACAAATAATAATACAAGAAAGACAAAAAAAATAGCAGAGAAAACAAACCCAGATGGGGCCAGGAAAAGGAAGGAAAGGGGCATCAACAGTGCTCACTAAAGGCCTGAGCAAAGAACCATGTCTTGTATGAAGAACCATTCTTTGAACCAGAGTAGAATACAATCATGAATTGTTAAGGAAATATGTTTCATAATGGTAATAGTCATCCATCTCTCCAAGAGTGATGAAGTACAGCAACTTTCATTGTAATTTTTATCAACAGTGCACAAAAGTATGCAGGTTTCCACCTGGGCTAAAAGTTTGGTTCTGTTGATGTTATTGTTTGAAACTAGTGGATCCCAGGTTCATTTTGTAAAACTGATGCCTTTCAAGAAGACAGATAAGTCATGCTGGAAAATATTCTCATTGTGTGAAATGAAAAGACTTCCCAGACTTTGTTAAAATGTTGCTTAGTTTGTATAAGGTGGCTAATTTGTTTTTTTTCAATTGGCATTCAATTAACAAAACCACAAAACCATATCTCTCATTATAACAGAGAAACATTTATTTCTTTAGCATATGGCATATCATGCATGGACTAGCAATATATATTAATATTTCATCTAGATTAGTAAAATACAACAAAATATGAATATACCTGGCAGATGCCGTGTGAGGTGTGAATCCTATTCAGGATTGTCCATTGCTGACGTGGTAGCCTGGCACCTTTTTTTTTTTTAATCATGTTTTATTTTATTTTATCCCCCCATTTCCCCAAACACAGCTTACAACATCAGTTGTCAGAGTACACATTTTCAATCTTTACATTGATATAGTT
>JANHFT010001562.1:3736-14028 GCA_032467955.1 Pseudoxenodon macrops
TTAGGCAGGAAACCCTACACCACTTCAGATAAATGGTTATCTAACATCTTCTTAAAAACTTCCAGTATTGGAGCATTTGCAGCTTCTGGAGGTAAGTTGTTCTACTGATTAATTGTTCTGACTGTCAGGAAATTTCTCCTTAGTTCTAAGTTGTTTCTCTCCTTGATTAGTTTCCACCCAATCTATGACTCCATTTATCTATTGATTTATATGTCACTCCAATCATATAATGGCTTTGAATGACCGATACTTCTGATTTCAGAAACGTGACTAAACATTATAAGTAATATACAGTACTCAAAGTAACCAATTGCACAACGCATCAAGGCTCATTCCAGGGAAGCAACTCGGAAATATATTTTAACTTCTTCTTCTTGTGCCATATCCATCATCGGACATTGACAATCCTATTTTTAGCAACAGGCGCATGAAAAAGTGCCACTGAGTATTAGGTTTTGCTGCCATTAACATGATTTTCCTGGGAAATATATAGTGTAGTAGTCTTCCCTTTGCTTTCTACACTGCTGTGCACACACTTTTCAAGTGGCTGCCATCACACCATATACTGTTCTTCTGAAGCCGTCTCCGCCTTCAGTCGATACTGATGAACCAGCTGCCACTCACCAGGCCTGGTGGTCCACGGGAGGTATTTGATTCCCTCCAACCCACCATTTGATTATCTCCAACCCACCATCCCTACCGAGTATAGCATAAAAGCTCTACTTGGTAGGGACCCCCAATCCGCCACCCAGAGATACACTCTGTGTGGGTTCCAAGCTCCCCCTAAGAGAAGCCAAAAAGCTGCTAGGAGATCCAGTAGAAGCATTAGACCCTTCTCTAGCACCAACGTAATCAAAGCCTTAAGTTTCAGTAACGGAAGTGGCCATACATTCTGTAATGTGGTAGATTTCAGGAAAATATTTTCAAAAGCAAAGTCTAAGCGTTGCATTTTGTGGTATGAAAGAATGGTTTCAAAATGGGGGTTGTGACTATTTGTGTCCATTTAGCTAGTTCATATCTTGGAGCCATGCGCGTTAAAACGGGCCAGATGTTATATTCACTGGGCTTCAATAAACCCTAACATTCACTTCATCATATACATGAGCCCTTTCATTTCAAAAATATTATATCTCGGTGGTTTTTACTTTCCTTTCACTGACCTTTCACAATATAATAGCCTTTTGTTCACCGAAAAAAGCTCTTTGATAATTCTGAATGGGGTGAAGAAGTATTTATGTGTTACTGTCACTCCCATAGGCTTAACCCTCCGATGAATTTTTGCTTATATTTTGTGAGGTTTGCTCGGAGTTTTCTACCAAAGTGCCCTGTCATTCTCTTTACATCACAGCTACCAGCAATAAAGCTTGTTTGACTTTACTCTGTGGGAGAGACTGCTCAGAAGTCATTGCTGAGGCCATTTCCCCATTCAGAGGTAAACTGTAATTTCAACACAATCATCTATCAAGAATTCCCACAAGTCTTAAAGGAAACCAGATTCAGGTTCATCAGTCTCTTGGGGTAAACTATTTTAATTGACCCAGAAAATCTAAAAATCCAGACCTTTGCCACCTCTGTTGTTCTTCTCTGTACGTTTTCTAGGGCTTCAGCATCTTTTTTTTTTTTGTATCATGGTGATCAGATCTGGACACAGGATTCCAAGTGTGGCCTCACGAGTGCAATATAGACAGGTACTATCACTTCCTGTGATTTTGATGCTATCCTTATGCTGATGCAACCTAAGACTGCATTGATTTTTTTGCAACTGCAGTCCACTGTTCACTCATAATTAAATGGTGCTACACTGGGACAACTACAGTACGGGGGTGGGATTCAAACATTTTATTAACTGGTTCTCTGCCTGGTTGCTGGGTGTGCGTGGCCATGGTGTATGTGGCCTATTTGGCTTCCTGCACCATGGCATGGGGGGGCGTTTTTGCCCTTCCCAGGCCCCAGAGGCTTTTGTTGAGCCTCTGGGAGGGCGAAAACAGGCTCCTCCGGACTCCTGGAGGCAGGAAACAGACCAGTTTCTGCACTTCTGGAACTTCCAGGAGGCCCGTTTTTTGCAATCTCTGTGAAGAGAGGTAAACTGTTTAATTAAGATGTAGCTTCTTATTCAATCCTTTTGTTCCTCTAATACGTTTGTTCCCAATTACTGAAGGTGGTGAACTGTCTGAAAGTTTTTGCTGTTGTTCATCTTAGTTTTGTAAACATTTGGGATAGTTAGATAGTGTAATAATAGCGTAGTAACAATACAGTAATAGTAGCAGTAACGGTACCAACAACAATAGGAGCCATTGCCTGGAACATACAACTGTGAATAGCTGCCACCTTGTGGGTTTTTATCAAAATGCTTCTTCAGTTCTTTTATTTTTATTGGCAGAGGCCCTTGTGGCTGAGAATCTCATATAAGACAGAGAGCTGGGATGAGTAGAGTGAAATAATACAGAGCCAGAACAGTGATATATAAAACATTTGTCCCAGAAGCTGTAGCAGATGAGAATCAAGTTTGCCAGAAATGTATCAGGGTTTTTATTTTATTTCATTTCTATTGAAAGCATCTTGATCATGGAGAGCCTGTTTGCTGGGGTGGTGTTTTGAAGCAAATCTGGAAAAGAGAAGTTGGAGAAAATAGACAACTTCCTGATCTGAGAACTGATAAGAGGAGGAGGTGAAGATAACCAGTTGACTTGCCTGATCTTTCTTTTATTTCAGTTCAGGCCCTTTGGGCTATTGGGCCGTCTCTCAGCTTGGAATCTGGCCAGCATTCCGTGTTGAGCAGGAAATCAACAACCCTTAAACATTTCAAATCTATGTGACAGGCAGAAGTCCAATACATGATGCATTCCCGGTCATGGGGATGGAAAATGAAAAAGGATTTGTCTCTTGAAAGTCTGCCTGTTGTGCAGCTGATATAAGAGAGGGGGAAATAAACCAAGTAAGAGAAAAGAGCTCAACCCAAACCAGATTGGCCAACTTCTGTATTTTCATAATGCCTCCCTGTTTTCTAAGCTTAATTCACTGCTTACAGTATATAAAACGCACAGGAAGTATTTAACAATTAAACATTGGTATACGTTAAATTTTGAATGACCTTTTCTTTTCCAGATGAGCAAAATGATGAACAAATATTTTACTTAACTTGGAGGAAAAAACTTTAGAGGAATCCTTAAGGGGAAGGTGGACAGATTGAGCTTGTGGGACATCAGTTGTTGAAGCTTCCCACTATACTGTGTGTGTGTTTAATTAACAAATGGATTTAGACATCTGGTCATATTCTGAGCTCCTTCAACAATCCAGACAATAAGAGACCTTATACTCCCCATGAGTAACGTATATGTATGTGTTCCAAAGGTATTATAAAATTTAAATGCAATATTCCCATTGCGAAGAGTAAAGGATTTTTCTTTTCTTTTCTTGTTTCTTACATGACAGTGAAAAATTGTTTTGACTAATAATTTCTCTACAGATTGGGATTATATGCCTTTAATTGTACATGAATCCCTTTTAAACATTTTTTGTGCATTGTTTATTTGTCTTAACATGACAATGCCTGTGATGGAATGTGTGTGAAATTTTGCTCTGGCACTAACATGCATTCCAAAACAGATATAATTGTCTTGTATATATTTTTAACAGAAATGTCATTCATCTTTATAGATTCCTTTCAAAGTACCCAGGTAATATGTCAACAAAAGAATTGTAAATTTTAAGGAATTTTGAAAGATGCAGTGAGATAACCTGATCAAAGAGAGCCAAGAATTTAAACCATGATGCACTAACTTGAACTTTGCATTCTCTCATAGGACTGAATAGAAAGCATTTTATTGATGAAAACAGGTGAGATAGCTGTTTTCCTAAGATGAATGATAAAACAGTCATGAAAGGTGAAGACAGAAATATTTTCCCTATAGGAGTGACTGGCAAGTGAGAACTGAGTTATTTTTCTCCATATAAATTAATGCCAAATATTCACTTGTGAATGCAAATATATTTTCTTCATGGGAATGATGCCAAAATTTAACTATGAGTGAAGAGTCATTTAATTTTCCTCAGTGGAAATGAATGGTAGTCAATTTTAACAATTAAATACAGATATTATGTAAAGAAGAACTCAAAGCACGTATCTCAGTCAACTTTTACTCAGTTGCCAATATTATCTTTCAGTATACACTGATTTGTACGTGAGAGAGAGTGTGTTCAAATCAGTGTTAACTCTTGATTAACAAGTCCTTGCAGTTTTCTTGGCGAAATTTCAGAAGTGTTTCGCCATTGTCTTCTTCTTAAGGCTTAAAATAAGTGACTAGTTGAAGGTCACCGAGCTGACTTCATACTTAGGGCAGGACCTAGAATTCACAGTCTTCCAGCTTATAGACAAGTGCCTTAACCACCTACCAGCCTTCCCAGGTGTGTTAATTCTACTTCATTATAAGATTACACTAACAGAATCTTGAAAGCCTGAAAGTACACATGTCCCACCCATTATACAGCTGCAGGTTCCACCCACTTCCTTATCTGATCATTCCTTAGACAGCAACTTTCCTCCCCAACTTTCAAGGTCATTTCCATGTACCATGATCTCACTATACCAAACTGGTTCTCAATATATATCTGTATTTCTTTATTTTTACTTTATTTAAAAAGTGTCCTGTAAATGTTCATGCATTGGTTTATTATTTTATTTATTTATTTATTTGATTTGTCAATCGTTTACAAGATAATAGCAGGAGTGGGTTCTGGACCTTTTTGCTACCAGTTTGCTCAGGATCGCACCATACGCGCGCGCACAAAACACGTGGGTGCGCATGCACGCAGCAATAAAAAAATCCAAGAGGCCCACGGGGACACCGCTGGAACTAGCTCCTTGACATCATCGTCAAGCTACTAGTGGTTCTAAAGAACCGGTTAGAACCAGTAGGAACCCACCTCTGGATAATAGGTATAAGAATAAACATGAGTATGAACACAGGAAATGGATATGAATAAATGGGGACAGTAGGTCAGGGATGGTAGGCGCAATGGTGTCCTTATGCATGCTCCTTACAGAACTCTTAGGAATGGGGTGAGGTCAACAGTAGACAGTTTAAGATTAAAGTTATGGGGGTTAACCTGTATTGTCACATTATTAAAGAAATCTGGGTTTTATTGTTAATGCAAACCAGCTGTAAAGATTGAGGGCGAAGCTTTTGTTGAATGATGTCAAAGGAAGGAATGACAAAAGCTAATGTCAAGCAGGCATACTTCTTTATTTCTGGATTTTACCCTGGAGAAGCAAGTTATGGTAGGACTAAATTCAGAAAAGCTGCTTCCAAAACAGCTCCTCAGTCTTAAATGTTGCATCTTTCATTATTCTTGTTGGAAAGAACACATTTCAGATAGAAGCTCTATTTCATCCCTCGTGATCTTAGTTATTCAACAAGAAGCAAGTATGTTCCTAACTGCACATCCCCAACAGGTTTTACTTTATAGTCAGAGAAGAGCATTTTTATACCTTTTACACAGCAAAGAGGCTTTTAAATAATGCCGCTATACAGTTGGGAATCGGTTCCACCCCACACCTGCATAATCAGACTGTTTTGGGAGCTGAGTCCCAGGATTTCTGGCTCTGTTGTAATGTATTGGAAATTGTCATTTGTCTGCTGTGGTGAGCCTTCTTGTGCATGTGAACTCTTCCACATAAGTGGGAATCTTTCACAATTAAAGTGTTTATAGCAATGGTTGCATATAGAGCTAGTCTCTCTCTTCCAGACAATCTCATTGACTTAATTTTCTGTTTATAGCACAAAAAGGGAAGGGGGGGAAATTTCTTACTATTCCACATATTTGACTTGAGCATGCAAAAGTAACTCCCAAAGAGAGGCAATCCCTTGAAGACAATTTAGAAGCAGAGAAAGATAGCAATAAGATATCTATCTGTCACTGCAAATTCAAATATAAGAATTCATGCAAAAGTGCTACAAAAACAGAAGTTAGGGCTTAAATATCTCAGAAAGGCTTAGAAAAATCATTGAACATAGAACACAAGTTTTTTTTCCCCTGGCATACAGCCATGGGCTTTCCTTCTAATTTTGGGGCATATTTTAGAAACAGAATTTCCTAGGGGCGCAGTTAAAATTTCCTGTGAAGCCAAAGAACCAATGAACTTTGGCAAACACAGAACAATAGTAGCATTTTGGAGACTGTTTTTATAGCACTTTTTCCTCACATAATAATTGTGTCTAGCCATTGTAGTTCCTTAACTGGTTTTCAACAGGAAAAACAAATTATTTCATTATTACTTACCGTATATATATATATATACATATCTGTGTACAACACTGCATTCTTCAGTGCTAAGAATGCTACACAAAACAACATGTAAATCATGATGTGAATTTTATTTACAGCCTTCCTATTCAATAAAATCTGTGAGCTTACAGAACCAGTTTACACCACATGGTCTACTCTGTAGGGCTGTACATTGTTCAAAAGTGATGCAGAAAGGCTTTGGACTTTGTGTAAGTCTGAGAATAATTTTTTCAAGCTTCTGCAATCCCACAAAAACGATTAAGCTCCATTAAGCGTCTTGTTTAAATGTAATGAGTGGATTTTTTAAAAAATTGGTCACAAGAGACTTGTGAAAAACACTGACTGCTCTAATAAATTGCAGGGCTCACATTCCTATCAGTTCCAAAATATTTTTTTCCAAACCATTTCCAAAGTGTAAATAATCCTTCCTTGTTTCTTGATTAGTAACATTGGATGAGTAATGAATGTGAATTTGACGGTGAAATAGTTTGTTACCTTTATACTGAAAAGATCCTAATAGATGTCTCTTAGAAAAGAAAAATGCAATCTATTCCCATACTTAATTTTGGAATAAGTCATCACCTTCTGCTCATTAATTCTATGCTGTCGTTCTGTTTGCTTAAAGAGATTTCACTAGTCAATCCAGAGGTGATCTTAATGCTCCAGTCTCCTCATGCAGGAAATCTCCAGCTATGCTGCTCCTCATAATGGCTGATCTACTTTCAAATGAGTTGCTTCACTATTAAACAATCCATATGCCTATAACATTCTTCATGTTTTAGTCACTCATTTCCCCCCCCCCCTTGTTTTTTGTTGCTAGCATAGTTTATCTTTTGGAGGAATCCACTTGTTTTATCATATATGTGACCATCTTATAAATATTTGAAGATAGCTGTCCTTTTCATTATCATTTCTCCCGCTTAAACACAGCAAATATGTTCACTTTTTCCTCATAAGAATAACTCCCCAAACATCTTATCCAGATGCATTCCAGTTTGTCATTCTTAATAGTAGTGCCCATAATTCATCTCAGTATTCCCTGTGAGACTGGACTCCCTTCTTTAAACTGATCCAATTAGTACAATCCAGCATAGAAATAAGATGAAGAATCCTATTGATTTCAGTTGACTTAACTATTGCAAAGTTGGATTGTGACCATTTCATTATAAGTAGAGCACATCAGGGAAGGTTGAGGTTTTCTTCCTATGGCTGTATAGCAGAGATCAAATCAATCTTCACTCCTGGCAACTTCCTGGACAAATCCCTGCAGTTTATTTGCCAACATGTTTTGGAAGTGGTTTGCTGTTGCCTTCTTCTTCTTCCTAGAGACAAAGGGACTGGCCCAAGGTGACCTAGTTGTGGTGACACAGGCTATCAAGTTCAGATACTGGATGAAACCATCATACCAACTCATCACTTGGTAGCATTCCCTGCTTGCCTAAATCACATATTGTATTTCATTAGGTAAAAGACTAAATTGCCCTTGGTGCTGTCTCAGCTTGGTTGTTTTCTTGCAGACGTTTCATTACCCAAACAAGGTAACATCATTTATTGGTTTTATTTTTATTTATTTATTTAGTTTGTCAAACATGTACGACATAACAGTAATAAGTATAAACATGAATATGAATACAGGAAATGGGTACAAATAAATGGGGACAGTAGGACAGGGACAGACCTCTTAGGAATGGGGTGAGGTCAACACTAGACAGTTTAAGGTTAAAGTTTTGGGGGTTTGAGGATGTAACAACAGAGTCGGGTAGTGCATTTCAGGCATTGACCATTCTGTTGCTGAAGTCGTATTTTCTGCAATCGAGTATGGAGTGGTTTACCTTGAGTTTGTATCTATTGTGTGCTTGTGTGTTATTGCGGTTGAAGCTGAAGTAGTCATTAACAGATAGGACGTTGTAGCAGATAATTTTGTGTACTATGCTTAGGTCCGACTGTAGGCGGCGTAGTTCTAGGTTGTCCAAGCTCAAAATTTCAAACCTAGCAGCATAAGGTATTTTGTTGTGAACAGAGGAGTAATAAAATACCTGATGATGAAATAATATAATAATGATGATGATGATGATGAAATAATATCATCTGATGATATTACCTAGTTTGGCTAATGAAAAGTCTGCAAGAAAACAACCAAGCTCAGGGAGAAACAAGGACACCTCATTTCAACCCTGAGCTACAAATATTATTCTTTATTGGTACTAAATAGCCCAAAACTGGGAAACTTATAAAAGCAAATCACCACCTCCAAAAAGAGAGAGAGAGAGAGAGACAGAGACAGAGACAGAGACAGACTGACAGACATACCACTCACTCAGTTCAGAGACTAACATCTTGGGTAGTTCTAAGTACAGTAAATATTTTTTTTCTTGAAGGCAAAAGTCCAAAAGTTATTTTAAGTGATAGCCTGATCTGACATTTTGAAGCAGTGTTTTAATGCAGATGTCTTTCTTCTGTCACGTTTACTGGAGACTTTCTATAAATGAGTTTTCTCGACTGTCTGTCCAGATTAGCAACTAGCAATGGAGTAAGAGCTGCTGAAACAAGGATGATATTGTGCATCCTTGACTTTCATCAGCTGCAAAATTACCTAGAGGATAACTAAAGAAGCCAGAGACAAATGTGTCTTTAAAGCAGCAATTTCCCTGCCTGCCACACGTGTTCATACTGTTTTTCTTTCTTCTAAACAACACTCCCCTCTTCTCATTCTGCCATGCTCAGTTTTCAAAGCTTTAAAAGCATTTGTGATGTTCCTGAAAAAGAGGAAATTATATGAATTTTCCAGAAATGCAAAACAATTCTTGCCAATGGTACTTCCCCCCCACTCCAAGTCCATAATTTTTCATAGTATTTTGAAATTAGTAAACATTTTCCTTAATCTCAGCGAATGCATGAAAGAAGATAGAAATCCTTGCTCCTAATCTCAGTGAAATAACTTTCAGGTTTGACTCCAGCCAACATATAAATAGCACATGCCTCAGCAATCTCTATAGCTGCAAATCACGCAAAAGGCATGGTCCTCAGCTAATATTTACAAAACTCACAGAAATAGTATACTATAAACAGTTTGAATTATATAGATCTTCCTGTAAGCTAAATGATTGCATTGCAAGGGTGTTCTGATGTATTTATGTGCAAATGCATTTTAGTCCTTTGCATTTTGCTTAACATTATCCAGAAATCTTGGCTCAAAATTCAATTTTGTTTGCATTGTGTTTTTTTTTCTGTGGATAAAATGTGGCCCAGCTGAGAGAAAGTGAAGAAACTGCCAGGAGGAAAGATCTTGATTGCTTTTGTCTGTGTAACTGTGTGCAAAATGAAATTAAGAGATGCCTACATACCTTTGCTGACTAGATTGAGGGGAATTTTCCCCTAGGGTAGGACAGTCATGCTTTCCATGTCTACTTAAAAGTCACTTTTTAAAAGATGAAGCTGGCAGTAATGAGTCTTCCAATAGGGCAGGGCAGAGTTTTAGTTCATATAGTGAAGGCTTGCAAATTCTTTGCAAAATACAAAAATTCGTAGCAGAACAAAAAAGAAAATATTTTTTTCCCTAGCCTGTTTTTTGTTAAAGAGATTTGCAAACAATCAAATAATTACAAATGTCTATACATCCATCAGTCTGGCATAGGAGTCTCACACCCTAAAGGTCACAAGTGTTGCACAATTACTAGTTCAGTAGTCCAAGGGTAGCAAAATTAAGGCTTTGCATACATACTGTAGAGGCCTCTAATATGTCCGAAGGGAAGAAAGCAAAGTATCAGGGCATGCCACTAACAAAACAGATTTGTTTTTCATCATATTACTTTGGTCAGGCTATGCTGATGACTAGGCCATGACACAGCTGCTGTAGGTATGGTGGATGTAGTGGTGAAATCTATTTTTTTTTACTACTGGTTCTGTGGGCATGGCTTGTTGGGCATGGCATGGTGGGCATGGCAGGGGAAGGATACTGCAAAATCCCCATTCCCTCCCCACTCTGGGGCCAGCCAGAGGTGGTATTT
>JANHFT010001562.1:51466-66801 GCA_032467955.1 Pseudoxenodon macrops
CTGAGTCAACCTTGAGCCTGGTGAGATTTGAACTGCCAAATTGCAGGCAGGCAGCAGAAGTAGCCTGCAGTACTGCATTCTAACCACTGTGCCACCACAGCTCAATATCCACTTTTCTCTTTCTTCCAGAGAGAATTTTGATATATCCAGCTGCCAAATTTGACCTTAATGCTCCCGCAAAAAATGCGGGGATTGGTTCTCGCATATCGCCTCACTAGATATTGTCTCTATGAATAATGGGAGTTTTCTGATGGAAAACCACTCAATAGAGAGAAACAGATAAGACTTTCTCCATATATGAATGTGATGCTTACGTTAGGACCATTTAGGCATCAGTTTCCCATGCCTCCTTTGCGTTCCCACATAATATTTTAAGTGACAGATGTACTGTTGTACTTAAAAATTGGAATGGATGTAATGCTTGCTTGCTTCCCTCAAAGGCTCACACTATCTAAGAGTCCAATAACTGCTCAGCGTGATCATGTATTTCTTGGAAGTTGACCCAAATATAGCATAAATCTTTCTTGTATTATGGACTGGATCCAAAGAATTGTGAGTGAAAGGAAAATAGCTGTCAGCCCCATTCCATACATGCTTTCACAGGCCTTTTATACGATGCTATTGAAGGTGGACTCAATAGCAATCGGTCAGTAGAAGGTCTGCAGGCAGGCTAACATTTTTGGAGGTAGCTTTACTTTCATTGCGAGCCAGAAAAGCAAATATTTTTAGATGCTTCCTGTATTTTTTCAATGTTACTCTGTGATTTCAGCACTGAAATGGTACAGAGATATGCGATGATCATGTTGCTTGCTGTATATTGTCCATATACACAATTTTCAGAAACAGAGAGAAAATGTAAACAGAAAGAGTACTTACAGTTTAGAAAGAAGAATAATGGGAAAACAATGTGGAAAAGGAAGAAAGATTAAAATATATATGCAAGTTAAGTTACTATAGGAGAGCAGCTTTTTCTAAGCAGGCTCTCTCCAGATGTACAGGTAGTCCTTGACTTACAACCGTTCATTTAATAACCATTCAAGGTTACAATAGCACCGAATAAAGTGATTTATATCCATTTTTCAGTTACAACCTTTGCGACATTCTCAGTGGCCATGTGATCAAAATGCAGATGCTTGGCGGCTTGTTCATATTTATGACAGTTGCTGTGTTCCAAGGTCATGTGATTCCCTTTTGCGCTGACAAGAAAAGTCAACGGGGAAGGCAGATTCACTTAACAATCGGGTTACAAACTTAACAACTTCAGTGATTCACTTAACAGCTGTGACAAGAAATGTTGTAAAATGGGGCAAATCCCACTTGACCATTGTCTCACTTAACAGAAATGTTGGGTTCAATTGCGGTAGTAAGTTGGGGACTACCTGTATGAGGTTACATGGGGCTGATAGGAACTGTAGTTTACATACTAGAAAGTATCAAGGAATTCTACAATATAATACTGAGAAAGGTGATGATCATGCCAAGATTATGTAGAAAAGTGTACCAGGAATTATGAATGGACTAGTTTGGGATATAATCAGAGGTGGGATGCTGCCAGTTCAGGTGAACCAGTAGTTCCCACCAGGCCCACCCACCCCCCACCCTTGCCCCGGCACTTTCCCTTTCTATATGATCGCTGTGTTTTTGAAGTTGTGCGCGATCACATTTTCGGTGCAGGGAGAATTGGTTGCTACATTATGTGATGCCCACTTCTGGATATAATCCAGGCAATCTATGCCAGAAAAAATATGTGTTTAATTTTTTAAAAATTGAAATAAGTAAAATTTGTGCATTTTTCCTATTTGTATACAGATGGTGATTCTCTAAATTTCAAATCTAGTTCTGTTACCTACCATCAGAAGTGTCTTGTATCAGGGTTCCCAGTAACAGACCCAACGCAATCAAACCTCTGAGGCCTAGGTGTTCCTCAAAATACAGATTTATTAGGCATGTCATATTGGCACGCCTGGTGAAAACCCGACTCTGCAAGTCCTGCGGTTTTCCCCATCGAAAATAAAAAGTCAATGTTCTTTTTCCCCAATCCACATGTCTTATCACATGGCCCAATCCGGTCACATCCCGAGCTCCTGTTGGTTTCAGTCCACGCCTCACCAGCACTTGATTTCCAGGAGAAAGGATTTTATTTTGGCTACAAGTCCACAGCTAATCCATACACCCCTCTCCTGTTTCCACAGCCCCAACCAGCGTAGCTGTGGCAGCCCTGAAGATTCTCCCAAAATGGCTTCAGGGTTGACATCTCTTGCCTATAAAGTCACTATGTGGGTTGTATACGAGATCACACAGGGTCACCCAGCATTCTGAGAGAATGCTTCTGAAATCTGGTAGCAGAACGGATGATTTGCAGAGGTGTGATTTTTCTTTCTTTTTTCTTCTAAATAAAAATGAGAGGAACCAACTCCATTTCCACCCTTAGTGCCTTCATATAGCTGGAAATTTAGCAGAAGTGTATTTGCTAAGTTCAGAAGTGCAAAACCTCGGGTAAAAATCAAGCTTATGTATGAATTTGATAAGCTGGAAAAATTAGAAAATCTACTTTGATGGGGTATTTTAGCTTGACCTTCGTCATTCACACAAAGATGAACTGTGATCAATTTCCACTCATGGGACTGCTGCTTGCTTACTTGAAAATTGCCAGTCAATACACTTTTTGTAGGATGTAATAGTTTCTTGGTCGTGGATATCGGCCCTATTTTGATCTTTTGCTAGCTTTCTTGGGGGGGAAAGTGTAAGCACTGCTTAAATATTACTTCCATGTTACTGTTTATATTTCCAAATCTTTAACATACAAAGCACTTTGCAAACAATTTGTGATTGTCATCAGTTTAGCCAACCTCAAAATGTTGAGTATATACAGCGACCACCATGAGACACCATGATTATTTGCTTCAGCTGAGGAAGAGAAAAATAAAAGAGATGCTGTACATTGAGCCAAAACCCTGGCTATCACAGTCTTGCCATGCAAAAGAAAAAAAATAAATGTAAACTCTGTGGTGAGGTATATATTGGGGGGAGTGAGTGGGTAAGAATAGAGTGATTGAGTTCAAGAGCCAAAAATTGGGGAGAGCCAAGAGTTATGCCCAATGGAAAAACTGATTACTTACAAACTATACTGCTGCACCATTGCATAAAACATTAGCTTTGTTCTAGGTTCAAATAAGCCATTTTGGATCCAGGAAAAAAAATGCTTTCAAGAATACCCAGTATACAGCCACACTGGTTTGGAGTGGTTATCAAACATTGGCAAAATCCTGATGTGGAAAAGGATTTTCCACAAAGCAATTCTTATGTAGCTTTGGAAAGTTAGGAAATTGACCAGTTTTAATTATTTTTATTGCTGCAATGAAAAGCTATTCATTAATTTATTTGACATCTTTATAAATTGCTTCTGTAGCCATTGAATTCTTAAGGTGGTATAAAAGTTCAGATGAAACAGTTCCTTACTTTAGCATAGGAAAAAAGTGAGTTCTAAATCTTAGGAACTATGGTGGTGCAGTAGTTAGAATGCAGTACTGCAGGCTAACTCTGCCCATAGCCAGGAGTTCAATCCTGACTGGCTGAAGATTGACAGTCTTCCATCCTTCCAGCTCAGTAAAATGAGGACCCTGATTGTTGAGAGCAGTATGCTGACTATGTAAACCACTTAGAGAGGGCTGTAAAGCACTATGAAGTGGTATATAAGACTAAGTGCTATTGCTAAATCTTACAGATTTCAGTGAGAAAGCTAAAACAGGTGATTTACTAGCTCTGTTAATGGATCTTATAATCCAGGTAACCTCTGGCTTGATCACACCTTTATTATAACTCATTCTACCTTTAATATATCTAGGCAGCGCATGTCCCAAATTATGATGACTGCATTTATTTCTGGCAGTGTTCTTAGAAAAATAACTGGATTCCAATTTCAACCAGAATTTTGTGACCACTTGATGAGATCTGACCCAACTTTGCACATTTTACTATTGTCAGCAGCCTCACTAATGACTTCCTCAGTATGTTTGCTTGGCTCTTGAAAACGTTCTTTGGAAGAAAGATATAAAAGATTTATTCCAAGTAAATATGCCATGAATCATAGTTTTAAATATGACTGAATCCAACTGATGAGTCTGTCCTAGTATATAGAAACAAACTATTATATGCATGTATATTATAGGTCCGTGATGGCGAAATTATGGCATGTGTGCCACAGGTGGCATGCACAGCCATATATGAGGGCACATGAGGCGTTGCCCTATGTCAGCTCCAGCGCGCATGTGCGCACTGGCCAGCTGATTTTTGCCTTCCGGAGGGTGGGTGGGAGACCATTTCACCCTCTCCAGATTTCAGGAAGCTTTCCTGAAGCCTGAGGAGAGTGAAAAATGGCCCAACGGCCCAAGAGGAAATTCGGAGGCTTCAGTGAGGCCTGCGCGCATGCACAGGGGGGGAGGGTATTGCATTATGGGTGAGGGTGCACGCACGTGCCCTTTTGGCACTCAAGCAGAAAAAGGTTAGCCATCACTTTTATATGTATATGGACTATCATAGGTATTCCTGTAGCTAGATATATATTTGATGTGTTTTAGTGTTAAATATTATTACTATATGATTCTAAACTAATGTTATTGGACAACATTTTGTATCTATGGTGCATTTTCTATGTTTCTACACCTTGATAAAGGTACAGTATATAAATAATAACAATAACAGCAATAATAAAAAATGTGATTTGCAATTTGGGTTGAAAGATTATGATCAACATACCAAGTATAATTGACTATTTTGGTTCATCAAATATTTAGAAATTATTATAAGTACTGGATGTCATACCACTCATTTTGCAAAAGTCTATTTGGAAAAGCCACACATATTATCGCAGTTCCCCCATAATTCTTAATTCCTTGCCTGAATCATTGGCATAAGCACCAAATTGATTACACTGTGATGTTCATTTTGAACAATTAAAATAATAATAAGAAACAGTGCTGTTAATCAAATCAGCCAATTTCCATCTCACATTTATTACTGAAAACTAGTTTTGTGTAGGGGGTGAGGGTACTGGCCTAGAAACCAGGAGAGAGAGAGTTCTGGGCCTCCCTAAGGAATGAAAGCTGGCTAATCATTCTCTCAGCCCAATCCACCCCATACGGGTGTTCTTTGGGAGAACATAATAGGGAGAACATCCTTGAGTTTGGAGAAAGAGGAGGTCTGGATAAGAGATGTTGCACTATCTGGAGACAGCAGAAGAGAAGACAAAGAACAAGGCACAAAATCATGAAGCACAAAGACCTTCAAATAGAAGTAGAACACCTATGGCAAAAGAAAGCAAAGGCAATACCAATAGTAAAAGGCACCTTCTGTGCAATCCCAAAACATCTGGAACTCAACCTGAACACCATCAGCACTGAAAAAAACACCATCACTGAATTGCAAAAGTCAGCTCTACCTGGAACATCACACATCCTGCAAATGTACATTTATCGCCATTAAATAACAGCTGCCTATCCCAAGTCCTTGGGAAGGACTAAATAGGTAGACAAAAATGTCAAATCTATCTAATTTATCTATTTGTTTATTATACATTTTAATAATTAGATTTTCATCCTGCCTTTATTACTTTATTATCTTTATTACTTTGTGAGTAACTCAAGGCAACAAACACATAAACAAACGCATAATCCTATTTCAGGGGTGGGTTCCGGATATTTTTGCTGCCGGTTCGTTCAGGGTTGTCCTGCATATGTGCGCGTGAAATGCGCACGCATGCATGCAGCAATCAAAAACTAGCTTCTGTGCATGCGCAGAAGCAAAAAACTAGCTTCTATGTATGCTCACAAGCAAAATCCAAGATGGTAGCGCCCACAGAGACACCGATAGGACCGGCTCCATGATGTCATCATCCGGTTTTATAGAACTGGATAGAACCGGTAGGAACCCACCTCTGTCCTCTTTCCTCCTACCATGTTCTCCACCACAACAATCTTTTAAAGTGGGTTGGACTCAAAGAGAGTGACTGGTCCAGCATCACCCAGATGCCTTTTTCATTCCTTTCTGTTAAAGTTGTTAAGAATATAGCAACAACAACCATAACTAATAAATGAGTTTGGATTTGGTACTTGGGTGGAATTTAACTCGGAATAAATAAATAAATCTTAAATTTCATCAAATCAAGGATTCCAGATAGGGGAGAGAGCTAGGCTAAATGAGGCTGTGCTCAGCAGTCTCTCCGGGTTTAAGGGGATCAAGCCTCAATCATGAGATCACAGTTGTCTTCTTGACTTTTTTGAGTCCCTACCAAGGACACCCCTGATTCTGCCATTGATTGAATGTAGACATTGTGGCTGGCTACCGCTGAGACTTTTGATTGAGTAGTGTTACCTTCTCAATTAATAATCCGATGGTTTCATGAGGAAGTAGCAGTCTTACCTTTTTCAGACTAAGAATAAGGCTAGAAAAAGGAAATGTTTTCTGAGCCAAAGCAATTCTATCACGATTTCCATATAGCTTGGGAAACTAAGAAGTAGAAGGAACTTTTTTTTTCAACATGGGGTCCACGGATAACTGTTTATGCAGCTGCCATAAATACTTCCTGTTATTGACATGTGAAGTGGAGGTGTTTTGCACTTTGAGAAGATATATCTTTTTTTTCCCCCTGAAGAGTCTGACTTCTAATTGTAAATAGCAGTAAGGGCAGCATAGCTTGTTAGAAGAGATCTGATGCCAGCTGTTTTCCTCCTTTGGTCTGTGAAATGATTTGCTCTTTTTACAACTCTGACCTTTGGCCAAAACAAAAAATCAGGCAGTGATCCAGATGTCTGCGGGGAGCCAGAGTGATGGTTTGTGTGCCAGGCAAGCAGTTGGCAGTGGTTCAATATAGCAGCTTTTTCTATATTCTCCAACCCATCTAAGCTATTTTGTGGTGTTTGTGTGTGCCACACGCACCAGAATTGTTCATCCCAGCAACCTAGAGATTCCTATGGGGGAGCAAATCTCCCCAAGGCTTTACTTTCTTAGATCTTCCACATACCGCTCAACAAAAATAAAAGGCAAACAGAAGCTTATGGCAAGTTCAACAGCACACAGACTGAGGGCAGAATCCCAAGCTGAGGCTGCCAGAAGCTGAGGATTTTTCCAGTATCCTCCATGCCAGAAAATAACAGAGGAATTGCCAAAAACATTTGTTCAGCAGAGGTACATGCGTACAGGAACCTCATTATATTTGGTGTTAACACAACCCATCGATTAGAGAGGATGCCTGCCCAATGAGTCTTATGACACAACTGACAATGAGATATAATAGTGGGAGTCAACCCATGACGCTCTTAGCTATTTCATAAAACAACAGGAGACTTTGATTTACAGAAGGGAATGACAGGCTATGCCTCAGATCAGGGCTGCGTCTAAAACTAATCCATAGCATTTGCTTGAGGATTATCTTTAGCCTGGCAGATATGTAGAACATTAGCTTAATAGCATGAAGTATGTGTATGTGACAATAAGGGGTACAGTATGGCATAATCAGGCTGTGCATTGAGAATTGCGGCATCTGCTCACACAGTCACATAACTCCAAAGCCTTGTGACTTACTCTCTGATGTTCAACCGGCATGTCTATACCTCACCAGAATGTTCTATAATTGGTTTCAGCACAGGGTATTATTACAAATAGCGTGAAGGATTTCAAGAATCAATGTCGTTATATGGATTATAATGGATGAATGTGAAGAGTTGAGCATCTCCAAGGATCCATTTATACATTCATCTAACTCAGGGGTGGGTAGCGAATATTTTTGCTGCTGGTTCGCTCAGGGTTGCGCTGTGCGTGCGCGTGTGAAGCGCACGTGCATGCAGCAATTAAAAATTAGCTTCTGCGCCTGTGTAGAAGAAAAATCCAAGATGGCGGCGCCCACGGAGACACCGATGGAACCGGCTCCGTGATGTCACCGTGGAGTTACTACCGGTTTTATAGAACTGGATAGAACTGGTAGGAACCTACCTCTCATCTAACTCACTGGTGTAGCAATTTTAAGTGTTTCTATTAAAGCCTCGCAAGCTACGTCAGAATTTCTAAGCGAAATAGTTATGGATTGTTATGCGGTTAGTGCTGAGGGATCTTTCACTCAATGGCTGGCACCAGAATGCATGAGCTGCCTCTATGAGGCTGGCTCAAGACACGTCAGGTGATTTGGAAGTGTTCATCTGTGCAATCTGATTAAACATTGTACTCATTAGGTAATATGGAACATGGATAACTTCCGCATAAAGTTCATTTCAGAATTCATTTGTTCTGTTTGAAGTGTAGGAAAAACTCCAAAAGTACAAGCAGTTCAAAAACTGAATCAATCTTTACCTGCTGTGCTCAAGTAAAGGCTGGCTAGCCACCAATTAGGTTGCTTTAATTTGGATTTCTGCACTGGGCAAAGACCTAAATAGCCTCTATCCACTATCTGAACATCTGATCATTTAAATAACTGCTTTATATTTTCAAATTCTGGCATAATATGGGCTATAGATAGATTAACAATCCTGATTCAGTGATTTGAGATCCTGTATTACAACCCAAGTAGACCAAGGTTGCACACACTATGTATGGAAGTTGCTGCCCTCTAGTGTTAAAATATATTTTAAAGTTATAGTAAAAAATAATAATATTCATATTGATTTTCCTACCTGGTGTATGGAGATTCTCAATCATCCAGATCATGGTTGTGCCAAAGGTGCTTTTCCAAAAGGTAACTGGGCTTTCTTGAATTGTTTTCCTTTAAAATGTTTTGCTTCTCATCCAAGAGAACTGAAGAAGCTTCTTGGATAAGAAGCTAAACATTTTCAGGGGGGGGAATCAAAAAAATTCCAGGTGCCTTTTGGAAAAGCACCTTTGGAATTTTCCTAATTTCTTCTTACAATTATAGGAGGGACCAATTTATTTGTTTGTTTGTATCCCGTTTTTATTATATTCTCGCCTCATCATTTCACTTGTTTCCAGTCAGAAGTTTGTCAAGCGTTCCAAGACATAACTATGTACTTTAAACTATTCTGAACACTGTATGTATGTGAATTCATCGCCAATCCTCCTCGGAAGGCTAACACTTAATATAATCTTAATTTAATCTAAAATTGTACCATATTTTTTGGAGTATAAAACACACCTTTTTCCCCACAAAAAGAGGGTGGAAATGTTGGTGCGTCTTATACACTGAATACGGCCATTTTTGACCTCCCGCAGCCCCGCCCCTGCATCCCATTTTTGCCTTCCCCCGACCCCAGAAGCGCTATGCAGGCCTCCCAAACCCTCTGCACACTCCATCTTTTGCAAAAACAGGTGAAAAACAGGCCAGAGGGTTTGGAAGGCCTGCAGAGTGCTCCTGAGGGCCGGGGAGGACAAAAACTTTTTTTACTTACTTACCTCTTCGAAATCTTGGTGCATCTTATACACCGGTGCATCTTATAGACAAATTCACTTGTGTCTCCAATCACACTTGGCCAATAAAGAATTCTATTCTATTCTATTCTATTCTATAGTCCGAAAAATACAATATGTGATTCCATAACCCATCACCCTTTCCTCTTAGGTTTCCGTGACCCTTGTGTTACAGATATTGATATCCACATTTTTAACTCTCAATTTTGCTCTACCTTTCTTTATTCCTGGCTATTAGGTATCGCACATTCTTCAGACCCAGGTACAAGATTGGATACAAGACGGTCACTGAAATAGCATGGAAATGCTGCCCGGGTCTCGTGGGAGAAGGATGCCATCATGATAATCCCATTAATCAAGCAGGAATTCCATCCCAGCATCCCAGCCCCAAGATGCCTCCAACTCAGAAGATGTTTCCAGGTCCCAGAGCTCCACCTCATCCCAAAATCCCTGTGGACTCGTTTCCTATACCAAAAAAGAATAATTATGGTGAGGATCCAAAGCTGAGTTTGTCACACCAAGGATCTTGCTAGTGCTTCTTGTTCTTTTTTAACCCAGATATGTTGGACGTGCAAAAACAAGCACAACTTTTATTGCTCAGCCTCTGAATGAAACTGTTCTGACCCAGCTCCCCAAACACGACAAACCCTCTGAAGTTAACTCAAAGATTCCTTTGTCAGGAGTGCCAGCATCCCCGGCAAAAGGTTTCTCTCTCACCGCAGGTGAACAAGTCCAACTGGGCAGAAGATGAATAGTTGTCTGCCGTAACTATTCATCTTCACCCCCTGCCTTTTATCCCCAGAGCTAGGCTGGGGCTTCACTAGCATCGGTGGCTTTTCCATCCCAAGAACCAACCCATAGATTTCTGCTGCTCTCCTCTTCTCTGCCTTCTGTGCATCCGCGCATCAGGCACTGTTCCTCCTCTTCCTCATCAGCTACCTCCAGACTTGAGGGCTGTTGACTCTCCATCTGAGGGCTGAAGGACTGCCCAGGCTCTGCCACTGTCTCTCTCTCTTCCAGTTCCATTCCCTCTTTCCCCTCGGAGCTTTCAGGTTGCCTTGATGCTGACCCTGACTCCCATGCCTCCTCCTCCTCTGATTTGGCTGCTGAAGGGGCCAGCGGCTGACAGGCCACAACAGAAATGCATCACACATTTGCATGTTCATACCTATCTAAGTCAAAGTCTGGCTGGCTGGCTGGAAAAATTAAGACAGGACACCTACCATGCCTAGTAATTCATTCTATGTGAGGCCTTCATAGTGCCCATAAATATAAAGGTAAAGTTTTCCTGTCCAGTCATGTCCAACTCTAGAGACAGTATTCATCTCCATTTCTTAGCTGAAGCATTGTCCAAAGACATGTGGCCATGTGGCCAGCATGATTGTATTCTGAGGCACACAGAATGTTGTTACTTTTCCACCGAAGTGGTACCTATTTACCTACTCACATTTGCATCCTTTCAAACTGCTAGGTGGGCAGGAGCTGAGGGAAGTAACTGGACTCACCCCGTTGTACGGCGCTCAGGTCTCAAACCTGGGCTGTCGACTTTCCAGACAGCAAGCCCAGCGTTTAAACCACTGAGCCATTGTGCCCCTAATAGTTCCCATACAGCATTATATTTTGATAAAAGCAATTGTACTTGTGGTTAAAACTTTAAAGAAACGTATTTGGATATTTGTGGCTTTTTAAAAACATTCACTGATATGACTCAAAATAATGCCGAACTTTTGATTTTTGCATAAATTACCAGATAAGATCAAATGAAAAAGCAGGAATGAGGAGCAAATTGTTGAATCTTAAAAAATTACATTATATCTATAATTTAAAGTTAATGTCAATATAGAGACTAGGTGCTAAATACAGTTAAATTAATGACAAATATTGCTGAGCATTAACGGGTAACGGCTGTTCTCCAGACTCTGATAAAAGCCATTAGCCTTATGAAGTCTTGTAGTATGCAAAGACATGATTTGGTTTAATTATGGCTTATTGAATTAACCACAACTGAGTTCATATATCATATTAAATTTTTAAAAATTAGATAAACGTTCTATTCCAAATTCATATAACATCCAGGACATCACAACCTTTTTTCATTTATAAAAGATTTATTTGTAGAAAGCTGCTAGCCCTAAAATAACCTGAATAGCACAGCTGGGAGAAAGAAGAAAAGGGGATATTTTGCACATCCTGAAAACCCAAACAAGCTATATAGTAACTTATCGTGTGGTATGAACCCAGTCAGACTATTCAATAAATTGAAACAGAGGAGAAATTTGCTCAGTACACATTCAGATCACTATACAAACTGAAATGCAATTCTTTGAAAAACAGACTTCGCTCTGTTCAGTAATGCAATAGTTAACTCCAGAAAAGTTTTAAACTAGATCAGCAGTGTCGAACTGAAGGCCCACGGGCCAGATCCGCCTATGGGGTGCTCAAATCTGGGGCTGGCCTAGAAATAACAAAGGACCATCCCGCAGTGCCTCTGGCAGCCATTTTGGCTGGCAGGGTGCTGCAGGAGGCATCCGGCCTGCCTCCCCCCCACCCCAAGCCGGCCTGTGGAGGAGAACTAAAATGCTGGTCTGGCCCTTGAAGAAATCCAATGTGACACCCCTGCACTAGATGAATTAATGAAAGATATAGAAAAATGCTGAACGTGGTGAAATGGGGAAATGCATATATGACTACAAAATGTGTTCACTGGAAATAATGTCAATGAAAATACGTTAAAATTTTGATGTGATTTTTTTTTACAAAATAAAAGCAGAAATGATTAAACCAAAAGTAAAATGGAAAAGTAAAATAAATTGAACTTGCCAGATTCACTCAGTAACAGAGTGGTCAATGCCTGGAATGCACTACCTGACTGTGGTTTCTTCCCCAAACCCCCAAAACTTTAACCTTAGACTGTCTACTATTGACATCACCCCTTTCCTAAGAGGTCTGCAAGGGGAGTGCATAAGTACACCAATGTGCCTACCATCCCTGTCCTAATGTTCTTTCTTATTTGCATCCATTTCATGTATTCATAATCATGTTTATACTTATATCTGTTATCTAATGCATGCTTGATGCAAAAAAAGAGATAAATAAATTAAAATAAATAAAAAAGCTAGAGGTCCCTCTCTGCCTGTGAATCTCTTGAGCCAGCAGGCATGGCTCAACCAATCGAGCAAAACAACTGACATTCTCATTCAACCAGGTGATTTCTGCTCATTGACCATCATAATACTTACCGTATGGTAAACAACAGCTCCTCAGGTTTTTCACTGACATTCAGGCTTTGCCAAAAATGTCATGTCTGTCTTTCAACAAAGTTCTACTGGCCCTTAAGGAGATCTGAAGAGGAGGACAAGGAGGTAGAGAGTGAGCAGCTGGAAAGAGCTTTGGATGAACCCTACTTCAAATCCAAACAAGACAAATGGTTAGCATTTTAGTTTCCTTAATCGGTAGGTTATTGTTTCATTTTCTTAAGCATCACTTAAGCGCTTTCCATGCCCCAAAAGGCTGTCAATATTCTTTCAAGGACTCTACAGCTCAGAGATTTAGAAATGAAATCCAGAGATGTTCACCTTGAGGTCAATGTTTTTGTTCTGGCCTGGATCAAATCATGACAGCTCATTCTTAACTAATGTGCAATGGGTTAAAATAATCTTTGTTTTCCCTTTCCAGTTTTTTTGATACCTGCATATCCCAAAGCTCATGTTAAACACATCCATCATTTCCTCCATTGGAGACACCTTGAAAAATTAATCCGTGTTGTAGCGGAGGCACAACTGTTCTCTTGTAGCCTGTCTGCCCGCTGATATTGAAGTAAGGCAATCAGTTGGAAGAAAGCTAACACAATGCATATCTCAACCCTATAGTTTCCTTTCATACAATCAATTCAGTGCAGTATTTCAAGAAAAACTGGCAAAAAAAATGTTCTTTAGAGAACTTGGCACTGCTCTAAGTTTGCCAAGCTTTCTCGGTGATTAAAGAAAGGAAAGTACCTCATAGCTACTTTGATTCTGGCTAGTCTTCATCTTGCTCGTATTGGAGAGACTGAAATATTCTATACTTCATTCTCACTGGGATTCCAGCGGGACTTAATTTTAATCCCCAATGAATATAAAGCCTATATTGTTAAACAATTTCTCTTAAAAGATTCTGTGGTTTTTTTTTTTTTTTTAAGAAAGAGGTGAAAATAATATCACCTTAATTTTTTAGCTACAGCAAAGCTATACTGGGTTTTTTCCTTCTTCTTTATTTTTTTTTCATTTGTAACCTAAATTGAAAATAAATACTGAGGCCCCCATGTGGAATAGGATCACTATGCAAATGCTGAAAAGCTTTACTATTTCGTCTCCAGGTACTTCTCAAAATTCCCCACTAGAAGCAAGCGGGAAGATTATTTTTTTTAAAATTAATTGACAATAGTAGACCCTTTGGGGGGGGGAAACTCTCTTGGGAAAGAAAGAATTTCAGAAAATTCTACATGTGTCACTCTTTAATCGTTGGTTTGAATAACTATGCAAAGTTTTTGAAAGATCGCTTTCGCAAATACCAACTCTGCCCTGAGGTAATCTAAGATGAGTCTTTGCTTGTGGTCTTGTCTATCGATTCAGTTTACACCAAGAGTAAGGTCTTCACAAGAGCAAACCTCCAGTTATGAAACCATATAGCAATAGACTTATATACTGCTTCACAATGCTTTACAGCCCTCTCTAAGAGGTGTACAGAGTCAACATATTGCCCCCAACAATCTGAAGCCTCATTTTACTGACTTCAGAAGGATGGAAGGCTGAGTCAACCTTGAGCTGGTCAGAATCAAACTCCTGTCAGTGAACAGAGTTTGCCTGCAATACTGCATTTTAACCAGTGTGACACCACGGCTGATTACACTTGCTTTACAGTGTCTCATGCTAAACAACTGAAGATGAATTTCAGGGTAACAACTGCCCCATGCTTGATACCTTTTAAACTGTGTGTTTTTTTAATGAATGCTCTTTGTATTCTGGCAACTTTATTATTGTGATTTGGAATATATGCTTATTATTGCTTGTTTTATTTGTTTTCACTGAATGTATTCTTTGTATATTTCTACTTGGGGATCCTTTGGGATGAAAAGCTGTAAAATGATGATGATGATAATGACAAAAGGAAAAACACAGAATTACTAGGTAGAAAAATTGTTGGCAATTTTTGTTAAAAAGTTGTCCAAATTTAAGAGCTCAGATGGATCATCTCCCTATGTTTTTTCCCCATTAGTTTGATTCTCCCCACCCCAACTTTGGCCAATCTTGCTAGAATGCTTTCATTTTTCTTTATTCATACACTCTTTGCAGAATTTGCTGATTGGCAGAAATATTTGCTGACATTTTCTTGAGAAGCTGTTCTGATCATTCACAATCTTAGCCCAATCTCAGTTTTACAGATGAACAGCTTTTAATCTCTCATTTACAACTGAACACCCTTTTATCTCTGGTTAATATATTTTCATTTCTCTTGGTGCCATAAACATATTTTTACATTAATCAGGACTCATCGGGGATTCCATTAAATTACCTTGTTTGGACAGGCAAAACTGTCAATTCAGAAAGAACTACAGAGTACTTCCCCCCCTCAAATGTAACTGTTTGACCTGCTACTTCATAAACCCTGTCCTCAGTTAACAGTTTTGCCACCCATTGAGATTAAAAAATTGGATCCTTTATTTTCTTCAAATATAATTCAGAGGGAATGTGCAAAATATCTAATTCTCTAGATAATTAAAGCAATGGCGCTCCTTTGTCCATGAGAAAAACATATACTTTGATTGAGATATGACATATGTGTGTGTGTGTGTGTGTGTGTGTGTGTGTGTAAAAGGAGAAATAAACAAAAGAAAGAAAGAGAGAGAAAAAGAGAAAGAGAGAGAAAAAGAAAGAAAGGGAGGGAGGGAG
>JANHFT010001562.1:66901-88443 GCA_032467955.1 Pseudoxenodon macrops
TGGTTTCTTCCCCAAACCCCCAAAACTTTAACCTTAGACTGTCTACTGTAGACAGTCACCCCATTCCTAAGAAGTCTTTAAGGGGCATGCATAAGCGCACCAACGTGCCTACCATTCCTGTCCTAATGTTCCCTTTTATCCAAATCCATCTCGTGTATTCATAATCTTGTTTATACTAGTATCTGTTTTCTAATATATGCTTGACGAAAATAAATAAAGATAAAAATAAAGTTCAAGAGGCTACTGGGAGTCAGGCAGAGCATCCCTTGTAGGGCAACAGAAAAAGTCATTTTAGTTGCTTTTGCTCTTAATAACAATGGGCTGGGTGCTCTTTTCCTTCCCAGGATGCTGGGCAGATCTGCAAATGGATGACTTGTTTTGACAAAGACTTGAACAAGGGAAGCCCCAAAGTTGCTGCTGAAGCAGCCGTGTCCTCTTACTTCTAAAATGTGACGTATTCATTCATTTCAACCTCTTCTGGCACTGTTGAAAAGTAGAAGGATGTGACATATGCACAGAAGCCTTTTTTTGACTATTGCAAATGCCATTTGACATTATGCAATGATAAGATGTGTGTTGTAGAAGACAATCTACAGTAAATCCTTTCCCACTTCAGCCTTGTGAAGTTGTCCAGGCAAGAAGCACATTCAGAAATACTAGCTCTAAAATTATGATAAGATTACATTAACAGAATATTGCAAGTCTCAAAGTACATCTCTCCTCTCCCATATTTATGGTCCTAAAAGCTAGGGAGGGTCCCTTCTCAGTTGTTTGGCATACCTCCAGTTCTTCTGCAGACTGCTGCCACTTGTTTAACACTTCATCTAATTTGTGGTTCTTCTACTGTCTCCCAAGGTCATTCCCACATACCATTACACACACAGGCCTAATCCTTTATTTGAGAAGACACAATTTGCACTGGCTTTTGGTCCCCTAATGGATAGCATGGCCTGAATCCAGAAAATTACTATCTAAGTGTACCTACAAAAGGGTAATAATCACATTATTTTTGTTTATATCTTGTTCCTAGGTCGAAAAATGCCTAATGTGTTTGGAGACAGACTGGACCACTTGGAAGAGGAGGTCAGACGTCTCTCACAGTCTTATGATACCTTGTACAATATGGTGAGTGGCTTGGGGGATCACTTGCGACTTGCCATCCAGGAAGATACTAGTAAAATGATTGGATCCCTCATGAATAGTCCAACTGTTCCTGATTCAACCATGGGATTTGGAATCATTCCTGATGGAATTGTGGATGCTGCAGACAAAGCTGAGCTTTCCCCCTATCCACCTGTGGGTGAGATTCTAGGCAAAGTGACTGAGATGAGCGATTCACTGAAAATCAAGACTAACCTACTTGAAGAAGTACATGGCATGGTCCTAGATCATGATGGACAGATCAAACACTTAATGGAATCAGCTCGGCCTTCACCACTTACCTCGATCGACATGTTAGAAGAATATATAGACAACAGGCTTAGCAACCTGAGAGTGGAGCTTTTGGATGGCTTTGAGAAAAAAATGATAAATATTCAGAGTACATGTGATTACCAGATCAAGGAAGTAAAACAGCAGTGTGAAGAAGAGAAAGCAGCCAACCTCCGACTTCAACAGATCTTGGATGGCAAAGAACTAGAGATCAAGAAAGACATTTCTCAACTGGAAACACAGATCCAAGGACTGACAGTTGTAGAAAACTGCTGTAGCAACTTGAACTACCTCACTGAACGGATGGATATTTTGGAAAAAGGCCTACATAGTATTTCTGAGTCTCAGAAGAATCTACATTCTAGGGTAGATAATGAATTGTCCCCTGACACCTTGGGTATCCTCTTTGAAGGACGCTTTGTGGAACTTGAGGCTAGGCTGAATTTTACAGAGAGGGAAATAGGAAGTTGTTGTTCTAATGTAGAAGACAGCATGAGAGGTTTGATGGGATCGGAGCTAGATGGCACAAAAGCTCTTTTTGAAAACAAGATGAGAACCTTGGAGGAAAGGCTCATAACTATTGTAGGAGATGTGAATAATGTCAGTTCTGCAGTAGGACTAGATGGAGCTGTAATGCCGTTCTTGGAAGGAGAGCTTGCTACCATAACAAGGGAAACAGATGAGAAGATGGAAGTACTACAGAGCCAACTGACTCACTTGGAGAGCACTTGCTTGTTGGGTTGCACTTCCAAATCCAAAGATGTAGAAATCTTCCGTACAGAGATAGAAGACTGCCAAAACAAGAATCAAGATTTACTGCTAAGGATGGACAGTAACTCAGATCTGCTGCAAAAACTCAATATTACTATCTTGGAGATGCAGAGACGGATTGAGGAGGAAACAGCTGGAACCTTGCAAGGTGAGATCACATTATTAAAGATCAATTTGAACACCATGACTAAATCTCTAACTGGGCTGAAGGATTCTGTTTCCCAGTACTCTGACTCAGTACTGCATGTGAACTCATCCTTAGATGATCATGAGCGCAAGATAGAAGATGAGGTCCATTCACTTCAAGAGATGATCAGCAATCAAGACTCCCAGCTTTTCTTCAGTAACAAGCGTGTCTTGAACCTAAAGGGAGACCTTGAAAGGCTGAGATCCAGGATCATCAATGACTTGAGCAACTGTAAAGGTCTGGCTCTCGGCCTACAGAAAGAAGTACTCCAATTCGATGACCGTGTGGCCCAGATAGAAGATACGTGTGGCAGACTGGGCACTGTGACAGGAAGCCTGGAACACATCAGAAATGAACTGGAGAACAATGCAGGAAGTATGTGGGGTTACATGAATCATATTAACAAAACTTTAGCTACACACTCTGAGGAAATAACTGTGCTCAAGAATAACTTGTTGGATTGCCAAGCAAAAATTACAGAACTATCTGAAGATGTTGGTCTCCTAGAAGGCAAGCTGACAAACAACCAACATTAGTTTATATTCGGTCCAAAGTATACCTAACTTATATCATACAGACTCCAAAGAGATGGTACCAGGATTTTTGTTTTATTTTGTTTTTGGGAGGGGGAAGGTCACTGAACTTTAAAAGCTGCTATAGTCCTTTCCCTGATACCTTCGGTATGGTGTTTTAAATTACAATTTAAGTATATTTGCCATTAACTGTTCTTTCTATAGATATTTAACAACAGTACTTAAGTAGCAAAGTGCCTTCCCATATTTCAGGTCATACGGTATTTAGGTTGCATTTCCAATACATAGTTCAGTTCAAGAGGCAACTGGAGATAGATTTTTTTTAATGGTTTCTTTGCTTTGGGAATAAAGCAAAATTGAATACTTAAGGACTAAAAGAAAGCCAATATCTGCCAGATTTAAATCTGTAGCATTACTCTACTAGAAGAGAAATTCTTTTCAGAGGCCACAGTACACTACTTAGAGTCATATGAAGGCTCTGATTTATGATAAGACTTCCTCCACCCATTTTATATAAATCCCCCCCCAAAAAAAATCTCCAAAATATGGGCTTGAATTCTACATGATAACATCAACTGATACAAACTTATGGGGTATTCATGCAGGTCAGTGGCATGATAAGAGTTGCAAAAGAGAAAAGAATGCCCTTGTACAGAACATATTTTTCCTTTTGCATTGTCCTGTAATGATCAAGCTGCATTTTTTCAAGCTGATATTCTCAAAAACTGTGCAATCTGACTTTGCATGAAGGATGGTAAGGCACGGGTCACTGAGTCAGATCCAATAGGTAGCTTGTTGCAATTCTAGGGACAGAAGAAGAAAAAAAGCACGCATAATATAGTGTTGTAGCATTACTATACTGTTGCTTCCTATTTTTGTATAAAAATGGAAGAAGTTCAGTTGCACAAGATAATTATTATTGTACCCATTGTATTTTAATCTGATTTCTTCTCGGGCACTCTTGAACAACCAATTCCTCTTCTATTTATTCTCACTTATTTATTTTTGAGAATGATAGCCTTTGAGAACGATTCCTTTCAAAGGAATTGCTCTTAATGCATGCAACAATCCAATTTAGTTTAGTTCACATTTATTTCAAGTCAATCTACAATTAGAAGCAAATATTCTTCAAAATTCATATTATTTCCCATTCAGCAATACAGAATGCATTTGTGTGTGTATGCATGTGTGGGAAACATGCATAAAATACATCCATTATTAAAAGTATCACAGAAATATATTTTAAGTTATAGTGCATAATGTCATATAAAAATTATAAGCAATATTGAGGAAAATATAGTTAATTTTAAAAGGAATTTGTGTTGACCCAAACTGAAACAGAATCACATTGATCTAAATTTAAAACTGAGAAATAAGTGACTGCCATTAGATGCTCAAGAGAATGTCAGAAGAACTCAGCTGTAGATAAAACCTCAATAAGAATGTTCTGTGCTGCAGCTGAAAGTCTCTTCTATGCTTTTCTCCTATGATTGGACCCATTTTTTACATTTTTGCTCCCACATGAAGGCTACATGAAATTACTGGGCAATTCGTATAACATTACATCGTGACTAGAGAAAATGTTTCATATGAAAGACTTGCCATGCAGTAATTAAGAGCAAATTAGATTGGCTCCCATGGGATAGTTACAAGTCTAAAAAGTGTTGTGGAAAGTGTTGTAGATCCAGCGTGGGTTTTCTAATAGTACCTGTGATTGTGACTATTTTAAGGAACTGATGACACACATACAACCCACACTAGGTCTGAAGGGCCCTTCCTCCTGCCCTTCTACTTGCGACTCCTAAAGAGCTAGTTCCTACATGTACCTTCTTCACATTATACAACTATGTGTTTGGTGGATTGATTTTGTGCGATCAAGCTGGCCCCAACTGTTAGTAGATAGATAAGTTAACATTCTTCAGAATGAGCTGTCACTGACCTGGTCCTTCAAGATTTTCACCCATTACTCTTATAATCAAGTCCACTCACTTTATTGCTGGTTGTTCTCTTTCCTTCCACCTCTCCCAGCATTAGAGATTTCTGAAGTGATCTAGTCCTTGCATAAAGTGTCCAAAATATTATTTGAACCTGGTCATTTGTGCCTCAGGTGAGGATGGAATAGTATGCTTATGTTTATATGAAGAAATGGAAGTGTAAGCAAGACTGTACATAGTTACTGCAGCAGGGTGTAATTTTTTTTTCTTTCCGGCTCATTTCCTAACCCTTCTCTTAACTAATTTGCAACCTTTAACCTAGTCAACTGCTAATGAAGAGGATCAAGAGATGCTTTCCTGGTATAGCTGTGTCATTCTTCATAGATAAGCTGCCAGTTCCTTTTCTTGTTCTTCTCTGGACAAAATGGTAGTTGTGTCACATTTTTCTTTTTTTTGGGTCTAGCAGCCCAATGGACAATCAGGAATGATGTATTCTTACTGATGAATGGTACCCAAGAAATTAATCCAAATTAGTAATTTTATTCCAGTGCACAAAAACTAATTTTCTGAATAATGAAATCAGAGCAATCAGAGCAAAATTAAAAACCCAATACTCTTAATGAAAATGAAGAAATTATCCTAGTGCATCTTGTATTTCTCTATAGGAATTTGTGTTTATTAAGGCAAAAAAAATCTTTCCAGCCTAACCTTTGCTCTAAATCAAAATATATTCCATTCCTCTTTCTCTTTCTTTTACCCTTGCAGGGTTGTTGTAAAGATAATGTGCATGAAATGCTTTGAACACTTGAAATCAGCTGTGTAAATGTTGCTTTTATTAAACTGAGAAAATATATCACATTATGTCAGACAGTATAAACATATATACTGAAAGTTATCCCACCCAGAAAGTGATTTGAAACCTTTATGTTATTTGTCCTCAAATTCCAAGCAATTAAGATAGAGCAATAGAGCAATTAAGTGTTATATTACAAGGTTATTCTGCAAGCAGAACAGGATGTCCCTATCATCAGAGAAAATTCAATGGCTGCTTTAGACAGCAGATTGAGGCATTAATATATTGATTTCAGGACTTCATCCAATGCCCTCCTGATGCAAATCTAGGAGACATCCGCTATCTCAGTGTTACATTCTGAGGGCTCCTCAGATAAAGGTGAGACTGCAGTTCCATAGTGTGGTTTGTTGCCTTGGTTCCTTGCTTGGAGAAGCCCCAATATGGCATCTAATAGCTGTCTTCCAGCAGCAGCAACCCGGTAGAGCAGGGCTGTCAAACTTGTGTCATCACGGTGGCATTATGTGACATATCGTGATTTTTTTCCCCTTCGCTAAACCAGATATGGGCGTAGCCAATGCGTGACGCATCTGGCCCATGGGCCACGAGTTTGATAGATGTGCTGTAGAGCATATGTAAGACTCAAATAATACATTAAAAGTATATAAAAGTACCGTATTTTTTGGAGTGTAAGACACCGGAGTACAAGATGCACCTTAGTTTTTGGGGAGGAAAATAGGGGGGGAAATCTACCTACCAGGTATTCATCTGGCTCAGAGGTGGGTTCTGAATCTTTTTACTGCCAGTTCGCCAGGGGTGCAGTGTGGCGTACGCATGTACAGTGCTTTAAAAAAACTGCATGCGCAAAAGTAAAAACTAAGATGGCGGCGCCATAGGCACAACCGAAAGAACCGGCTTGGGGGTGTGGCAGGCCCGGGTCATTAATGGTTCTACCGAAGCAGGCTGCCAAGTTACTAACGGTTCGGTAGAACCAGACCGAACCATAGGAACCCACCTCTGATCTGGCTAGCATCCTTAGTCTAGTCAGCTTCAGCACATTATTTTATCCCCTGGTTAGGGCTGAAAAAAAAACTTCTTTGGAGGGAGTAGCAATGAAAAAAGCCTGCAAAGATCACTTCACTCGCTAGCATCTCGTTAGGTGTGGAAAGAAATCTTCGAAAAAGCTACATTCGGAGTATAAGATGCATCCAAATTTTCAGCCTCTTTTGGGGGGGGAGTGTGTCTTATACTCTGAAAAATACATTAAGTAAAAATACATTCAGAAGGTGGTATGTGAGTGAGGTCACTATGGCAACCCATCTAGGATGCTGAAGAATTCACAGTGTCTTGATAAGATGGGAGCAGGGGTGGGTTCTAACTTACCTTACTGCCGGTTCGCTGCCTCCTGCGCCGTGTTTGGGGCGCTTCATGGACATGTGCACGCGAGGGCACGCGCATGCGCCGTAGAAAAAATGCCCAAAAATCCCCCCCCCAAAAGGCTGAAAACAAGGTGGCGACGCATATGCAGTGCCGGAAACTGAGCTTCTCCGCATGCGCAGAAGAAAAAAACCCGGAAAAAAAAAATCCCCCTCCATAAAAAAACAAAAAAAACCATGGTGGCGTCAATGGACCAGAACCAGCTCCTTGACATCACCAGCAGCTTACTACCTACTCGGTAGAGCCAGTCCGAACCAGTAGGAACCCACCTCTGGATGGGAGAAATTGGGAAGCCTTGTGGCATAGGCCAGTAGTTGAACAAGACCAGTATGTTCTGGCCCTCCCCTCAAATAGAGCTGACAACTTTTCCACTCTTCTCTTTTGTTTGAATTTAGTGGCATTAGTTATGAGTAATATCCTGAACTCAATCCACTTTTTCTGAACATTCTGCATTCCCTGTGAAAGGGACACTGGTTTTCACTTTTCTTCCTCTCTTTTGTGTAACCAATTCTCATGGGGTGATGGTGTGGAGAGGTTGGAACTTATTAGTGGTTTCATAATCAACGTTTTTGGGACTGGCAGTTGATCTTATTGTAAATACATTTACCAGAAGTAACTGTAACTGGTTTCAATTAAACTTAACGCTTAAGTTATCTAGGATTTTGAACATGAAGAATATTTCAGCATTCTGAGTTGAAGCGTCCACATTCTATGGGAAAAATCTAGAGACACTTATGAAATTATAGTGGCATCCTGTTTACTTCCAGGCATTGGATGTACAATAGTTCTAATGTGGGGGTTGCATTTGGTTTGTTATCATTAATGAATGGACCAATTTGACAGTTACATAACCTCTTCCCTTTTTCTTGGAAGTATTATTACATTAGTTTCTATCACATGCTGTTGGAACGACCTCTAGTAAATATTACAGTACATTACAGTTCATAATATGCCTTCCATTTGTCAATTCCAGACTCCATACTTGTAGTTAATTTGTTTTCAGACTGCCAATTTACAAACTGAGGTTTGTTTTTTTTTGCTGAGGTTTTCGAGAAACAGGGCATTATGTCAATTGTGAAGAAGGTTTCAAATTTATTTGTTGTTTCTGGTAGATTGTGGCCATAATTTTAACAATAATGATAACCTTGTTTAGTCTAGCTGGTGTGTTTTTAAAAAAATGTACATTTGTTGATGGTTAAAACTGAACTATTGTTTCTATTGGGGGTAGGGGAAGAGAGGAAACTCTCACCAAGTTTTCCATAATTGTATTACTGTAACATCTTCTAAAGATAAATTCTCAGAAAACTATATGGACATTTAAGATATTGAGAAAATGGAACAAAACTGACCAGCAATGTTATTTTCTGGATCATTGGTTAAAAAAAAAAGGAAGAGATGTATAGATACAGATATAGTTTGTACTCTACAGCAGTAACAACATTTCAATTTGCAAAATCTACTCACGCCATTACCAAACCAAGAGCAAACTACGCCACTGAAAGGAAGTTTAGGTTTGTATAAAATTCTCATATGTGCACATTTGGAATCAATCACTATAATTTAAACAGAAGAACACCTCTTCATTAAGGGCAAACTCATGACCAGGTAATTGGGATGCTTCTCATTTTTTTTCCTGTAGAAATTCAAATTCCCTCCATTCTTTGATTTTTTTAAAACTAAGGATTAAATTGGACAAATCTTTCAAAAGGAGACTTTTTTTTCTAAACTAGAATACATCAGCTTTCAGTTTTGGAGACAATGTAAAATTAACACCTAACAGTTTTGAAAATGATATCTTAGGTCCTCCAGCCTGCACAGATCCAGCATGACAATTGGTGTTGATTTAGGATTCTTTTATTTAGCTCTCCAGTCTTCAAACCCAAAATCTCAATTATATATTGTATTTTTCAGACTATAAGATGCTCCGGAGTATAAGGCGTACCTAGCTTTTGGGGAGGAAAACAAGAAAAAAAATCTGCCTCCCAGTATTCATCTGGTATTCATCTGGCCTGGTTGCCATGGCGCATTTGCTGCCCCATTTGCTTCCGCCCATTCACCGCCACCCCTTTGGCGCAGAATGTTCTTCACTGCCCATTTGCAGCCGTGGCCCGTTCACCGCCACCCATTTGTTGCAGCGCGTTCGCTGCCACCATGGCCCGTTTGCTGCCGCCCGCCTGCTGCCACCTGTCTGCCGACACTGCCACGGCCCATTCGCCACCACCACCATGGCCCATTCTAGAACAGCTGATCAGCCCCACACCAACCCCCCTCTCCCCACACAGTATTTGCTACACAAGGTATACACTTTTCCATCCACTTTTTTGGCATCTTATACTCTGAAAAATACAGTAAATATAATTGTTTTTGGGGGGAGAAAACCTAAATGGTGCGCCCCTGTAGTCTCCAGGAGCTGTGTGATATATTAACCATTTAATATATAATGCAAGGCCAAAAACAAACAAACAAATCACATTATGGTTTAGTATGCTGGACCCCTGTCCAATCGCAACCTATTTATGCAAATAAGATTGATAAACTCAATAATGTTCAAATCCGAATTCCGTAAGATTCTGAATCTTAGTACACGCTAATTTAGCCTATTAAAGACTAAGTTATCAAATAAGATACTGTAGTATGTTTTCAAATGTACAGGATCCTTCCAGTTAAGTTTGTACTGTATTTCCTATTCACATCACATGTGATATTAAAATGATGTTTACAGAGTATTGGGATTAAGAACTGGAAGTCATTGTTGCTTAGGATACCACATAGCAACAGGGATGACAAAGAGAACACTTTTTTCATAGTGTTTTCTTCTATGAAAATACTTTCTGCAGTTTTTCACAGTTTGGGGCTGAGACTCTTTAGGTCACCTGCTACCTGATCCTTTAAACTGATGCCAAAGTTTGAAGTTTGGAATTCAGCATATATTCCATAATGAGAAAGCATCACCTCTTGATAGAAAACAAGGTATGTATAATGAAGACCATAAGAAATTCATAGAGTGTGGCAAATAAATGGCTCATAGGACCTGAGTGAAATATCACTTTTGTTCACCTACATTTAACGAAGGAGGAAAGCATGTGTAAATTAGAACAAAAACTGGTCTCCTGAATCCAATTTTCATTAAATTCACAGAAAAACTATAAATGGGGGGGGGGGGGAATCTGCACAAATCTTACAAAATGAGTGATTTTTGCATATTGTATTGCACTTTTTCCATCTTTATTATTGGTGCTCTTGTGATAAAGAATACATAATCTTGAGTTTCAAAACTACCCGTGCTAATGGACATTTGGTGTTTTGACTATAACAAAGACATTATAAAAAAGATATCGTAGCTCATAAAGAAAAGCATTTGGCGGCCATTAATTACAGTCAAAGGTCAAAGACTACATTTTTTTCTTTATCGTCGTGATTTAAAACATCCCATTGCAGCAAGTCACAGTGTTCATGGCTGTTGCCACATTCAAGAGACAGAGTTCAGGATTCTGTAAAACCAGGGGTCTAGTTCAGAGCAGCAGTAGAAAATATTTGTTTTAAAAAGTCACAGTACTTAGAAGTAATGTTTAAAGAATGTTCTACCCATATTAAATAATACTGTAATCAACAAAAGCAGCAGAGAACTGAAAGCATTATGAAAAGGGCATCATTTCTTTTAGAATACTAACGTCTAGGGTGAAAGGTGGTTTGGTAGGTTTTAAAGCACTGTGCTGGTGAGTAGAAGAAAAATGTTCTGTATAAGCTGCTTATCTTCATGCCCCTGAGTTGTGTTGACCCCCAAACACTGAGGGGGTGAAAGGTGTGGAGACTTTCAACCCTTATTAACATCATGAAGCCTGCTTGCAATCTAAGAATAAAGACTAGAGTACAATCACTTAAAGACATCACAAATACACACACGCGTCTCAAAAACACACCTAATCATACAGCATATGATTTAAATCTTGGGTTGAAAGATCACGTTTCCACGCGAGATGCTCCCTACTACAAACGTACGTCTTTTCTAAAGGCTAAAGAACGTTGCAATAATGGATGAGAAACAGCAAGCTCTATTTTGCTGCCCATCCATCACATTGGCGGACCAAAAGTTAAGGATTCTTTGGGAAATAATGTTGGTTCTGAACAATCAGACGAAGTCTTCAAAGTCTATGGTAGGCAGGAGTGATTTCCAGTAAGAGAATTGGCTGAACTCTGGACAAGCCAAGGAAGCAACCGTATCTTTGCCAATAGGTGGAAAGAGAAATTCTACCACCTCACCCAGACGTTCATACCTAGAAGAAAGAGGACACGAGCAATTAAAAAGAGCAAGCATCTTTTCTTGCGCATTTATAGTTTCAGCGTACCCAACTTTCCTAAATTTTATTAGGGAAGCAAATACAACCCTCACTCAGGGTTGCGCCTCACACGCACGTGCACGCAGCAATCAAAAATAGCTTTTGCGCATGCACAGAAGCAAAATCCAAAATGGCGGCACCCACGGAGAATACCGAAGGAACCGGCTCCATTACATTATTGCCGAGTTACTACCGGTTCTAAAGAACTGGTTAGAACCGGTAGAAACCCACCTCTGCCTTCCACCGCAAAAAAACAGGTACTTATGATCTGTATCTGAAGTTAGGATGGCTGACTCCCTTCTGCAGTGATCACATTTTGGGCACTTTGGCAATTAGCTCGCATTTTTAGCTGTTTGCATCATCCCACAGTGACATGACTATGATTTATGTTTTTTGCCAGAAACTTTCTGGCAAAAAAACCAACCACTCATTGCAGATAATCAGTCTATTGCAAAAAAAATCATAAAATTAGTTTGATCTCATGGTGACCCATTTAATGACAAGCATTATCTTTGACTATAATGTTGGATTCGATTACTCTCATAAGTCGAGGGCTACCTGTATTTACTTATGTTATTTATTATTTTAATATTAATAAATGCATTTAACTATACCCTTATGTCCACCCCATGCACAAACTCCTGAACTATGGATCTCCCATTAAACTCATTACAGAGATTTCCAGTAATAGTGATAACCCATAATAAGCTTTTTTGGTTGTGCTATCATTTTTAAGAACACTTGCCATATAATGCACTGACATCGCCATTAATGCTTCCATAATTTCCTCTAAACATGCTGGTGCACAGACTGAGGGGCCAGGTTACCCTCTTTCTCTGAAAATAAGACCTTCCCGGATAATAAGCCCAATCAGGCTTTTGAGCGCATGTACTAAAAATAAGTCGTCCCCCAAAAATAAGCCCTGCCCAAAACACAGCAGCAGCCATGAGGTGACTTCTTGCACCTCAAAAATAATAAGACCTCCTCAAAAATAAAGCCAAGTGCTTATTTCGAGGGTCAAAATAAAATAAGACCCTGTCTTATTTTCGGGGACACACACTATTTATGGCCTTTAAAATTACATCGAAAGCACCTTCAAAATTGTAAAAATTATATATGCATGTGCAACAACATAGGGAAATAGTACTGTGTTAAGTTTAATAAAACCTGAACTTATAAAAAATAATATATGTTAAATTCCACAAATTGTATTTTTGCCCTGGCTATTTCTACTGCATAGTTTTTGCCTATATTAGGCACTTCTAAGTTTTGTTTAAGCAAATTGTTCTTTACAACCTGAAGGTCCTTTACAGACTGCAAATGAATGGGCTGATTTGCAGACTTACGTGGACTTGGTAATTTTTATGAGTTCCTGGGTCAATTCCCCTTTGGGGTTTACAGTGAATATGCGGGATTCTGGCAATGCCACTTCCTTGTAGGCATAGACATCCTGTTGAAGAAATCACAAGCAGCATATATGTCAAAATAATAACAGTAGTTGTCAAGGGTAAGAAATTCCCTTTATACATTCCCTTTATACATATTCCTCATTCTACTGATACTTACAGTTAGTCTGTTCCCAAAAGCAGCATGGAAAGGCCGACTATTGGAACCAAATAAATTTTTGATATCTGTCAGACAGGCAATTTTGAACACTTCTGGCTTCTTCTCAATCACTTCCCTATAAAGTGAATAAATAGTTTAGAAGGGTGAACTGCTTTTCCCTCTTCTTGGTCAAGTACTTACAGATTTAAAAAGAGGAGGAAGTAATGATAAAGTATTAATTTCCAGCATCTGTTTATCAAGGTAGGTTGGGTTTCCAGATGCAAACCAAAAATTTAATTTACAGCTTTTGTCTTTCTCCTTATATGGATTCATAATCAATGAATTCCAGGTGGTACTTGCTCAAATATCACATGCTTGTACCACCAGGCATCTCTATTATCTCTGAAGAAAGCAGTAAAACAGTGCTCACACAAATTAATACACCCAACTTCTACCATTACATGGAAATACTTACCTGTGAAATGCCGAGAAGAGGCTGCTAGGAGCAAGCAGGATCGGTCCTTTGGGGAGCACCCAACCTTGGTCATTGACACATTCTAAATATCCTTTGGTGATGTGTGCCATGCCAATAGCTCTGGCTGAACAATAGAGAAACTTGTATCCGTTGCTAGAATGGAGATGACACCAAATGGAATGAAACGATTATGCTTAACACCTCCCTCATCCGATCTCCCCCTCCAGTAGAAGTGGTACAACTGTTTATGTTCCTAATCAGCTCTTACAACTGGGTCAAAGGGACACACATTTGAAAACAATAGAATAAAGTAATATTCTTTGAGTATTTATAAAAAACATCTTCCTTTTTTTCCTCCCAACTTCCCAATCTAATCTAGCCCTGGGATTTCCTGTTGGCATCCCAACCAAATCAAACCATTTGATTTGCTCAAATCAGCAAAATGTTGCAATTTGGCTAGGTTTTAATCATGTCGTTGATACCAAAAGCAATGTCTTCAGGACAATGCTTCCTAAATAATTGAATAGCAACAAATGTTGTTGTTGAAGGCATTTTTAATAGATTTTAATAATCCTCTTGCACGAGCAGAGGGCGAGCATGTGCACGTCTGCTCCATTTGCATGAGCAGTGGGCGTGTGTGCTAGCCACTTGCACAAATGGAGGTGCTCTTGCTTGCTGGCCACTCCCACAGAACGAATCCCTACTCCCCCCTTCCCGCTGGTCCACAAAGTCAGAAAGGTTGGGGAACTTAGATTACATAATTGATTAAGTCAGATTTTCAATGGCTAGTATGCAAGAAGATTCTTTTAACTTTAAATAATAAAGTTAAACTTTCAAAAATAACAAAAAGGGGAAATATTGAATCTTCATGAGATAGATATCACAAGTCATCAGCCGTCGGCTTCTATAACAATAGCCTATCTGAAAATATTTTGCTTGTTGGCATATGAGTAGCAAAAAGGAGAGCTAGCTTGACCTGCCTTGGAAGAGGGAATTGGGATCTAATATTTTAAAAGAATCAGCAAGAGTTATTGTTGTACATGGAGTATAGTGTTATCTTCATATCTCTGAACTACCAATACCTACAGATGGATTTTATGGAAGAGCTTGGCAATGCCTTGATGAGTCCAGTCTTTCCCAAGATGTGGCAAGATATGCCCTAAAGCATCAGACCTGATGAGGGGGAAAAAACAAGTATATGTTGAACTCTGCACAATGTAACTGCAAGTTGTCCTATAAGTGAAGCAACAGTGATAGCAGAATGTTCATAACTGGACATGCAGTGACGTATGTCAAGATAACCTTTTCTAACAGGGGTGTTTTTGGTTTCAGCCCTCTAAGAGCTTAAGCAAGCCAGTTTGTTTCTGGTTTTCCTCCAGAATGATCACTGAAACCACAGAACATGTAAATACAGAATATGTATTTTGAGTAGAAACAGGTTGACCCTTTATTTTTGTTTTTGTTTAACTTGCATGAATCCCTATGCCAGTCTAATTTTCTCTGCAATGCTTGCCATGTCCCAGGAGCATTCACAACATCTATTGCTACCTCTGTCCTTCCACTGCCTAGAGCAGCAATTCTCAACCTTGGCAACTTTAAGATGTATGGACTTCAACTTCCAGAATTTCCCAGCTAGCATGTCTACATATTAAAAGTTGTCAAGGATGAGCAACACTGGCTGAGATGTTCAGCATCCTCTTCCTGTGAGATGTATCTACTCCTTTCTCCCATTCTAGCAATTGCAATAGCTTGCAAACACTTTTACAGTTACTGGAAAAAATGCTCAGTTGCAAAATTGTTAGTATGCTATCCTTTCACCATCATAAAGCAATTGTTAAACACTTGAGGAAAATATGCATTATAGCTAGAAAGCTTTCCCTGAAAGCAATCATTGGCATGTCTTTTGTAAACTCTGAAGTTGGGGGAGGGGCGGGCTTTTTAAAAAAGATCACCACCATCTGAAGTTCAGTTAGATCATAGATTAAGTCATTAGTGGACTCAGAGAGATTTCTGCACATTCTCTACAAGCTTGGCAAGACTGGCAAAAGTATAGACATCTACAGATCAATTTTAAACCCCTTCGGGGAAATGGTAAGAGGAAATAATGGTGGCATGGAAGAGCCCACAGTCAAGCATTACAGGAAGCATTATTGCCAGTGAGAATCTACCTGGTGATGGTGCCATCAATATCAGAGATCACCACCTTGTCATACCAATTCCATAAGTAAATGTTAGCTTCACAGCGGCATGTGCCCTGGTACTGAGTGGTCACACTGAACACCACCTCGTTGGGGCCATCCCTCAGGTTCAGTTTTTTCTAAAGGAAAAGAAAAGGAAAAAGAGGCAATCACAATATCTTTATTTATGTTTTGTTAGTAACTGTGAAGTCCACCTAAGAGGAATGCCAATTAGGTAGTGTGCTTTGGCAGCCCCTCTCTGAACAGAAAGCTCTCTTCTGAATCAAACAGGAATATATAGAAAAGAAAATTCAAAGCTACATACAATTTCATCAGAGGAGAGTCTTAAGGACTTCTTGTAGGTTGGAAGAAATTTCTGTGTAATGGCATCTGGTATGGATCTGTCTCCTTGATGGGGGGATACAGCATCTTCATCACTGGAGGAATCATTTTGTCTCCTATGGTTTACAGGGCCAAAATAAATTGTTAACATAAAAGAGGGTATTGACCAAGAAATATGGGTCAAGTCCCATTGTGTGAAATAATACTCATTGAGGAAATAAATCCTTATACAGTACCTATGATTTTTAAAGGAATAAGGGTTATCACCTAAGTTACTATAATTGATATCTTGCCAAATATATTTATTTTATCACAAAACTACCACATCCAAACATCTTTAGGTCATTCAATGCAAAATAATATGACATAGTTCCATGAAAACTCTAATACTCCTAAGAATAAAGACTAGCAGATCTAACAGGAAGAACAGAAATCAGTAGACTGGCTCCCAACCCTGCAAACCAAAGTAAACTTTCTCTTAACATACCATAAACTCTTAACATACAACATTCTTCCCATTTATCTATAAAGAAATCCATAAAATATTGTCATTTCAGTCCTAATATCAGAAAAACTCTGTTACGATCATACTTAATGATAAGATTAGAGAGAACAACATATCTATTTTAACTTTGATCAAATAAACCAATTTTGTATTTCTTCCTCTTCTAATATTCTTGATCTTTACTCCTTTTAAATAATGTTGTAGAATTTGATTTCTTTTCTTTTCCTTCTCACAAAACTCTTCAAAGTTTTAACAACTCTTTTTTGTAAATCCAGTATAGAAAAATTATCCAGGTCGCTCTGCTGGTTTGCCATTTATGACAAATTCAGATATCTGCCAGTTTCATTTGTATGTTCAGTGTAGCATCTTTTTCCATATCATTCTTGTAGCCTGTCATTTTTAAATCCACTTTCAGATCAGTATCAGTCTTCTCTGGTTAAATTTGTTTTTCTTCCATAACATCTTTGAAATACCTGTGTTTCCCCAAAAATAAGACTGGGTCTTATTTTCTTTTGGATCCCAAAATAAGCACTAGGGCTTATTTTCAGAGGGTGTCTTGTTTTTTCCCCCCATGTACAGGAGGCCCACAGAAGTGGGCCTGCAGCCATTTGGGCTCCTGCTGCACAAGTATTCTGACTCGGCTCCCAAACACAACAAACCCTCTGTAATTAATTAAATGTTCTCTTTCTCTTTATTATTAGGAGCGCCAGCAGCCCTGTCAAAAAGTCTCTCTTACACACAGCAGGCTAACAAGTCTTTCAGTGCTGGTGGAAAGCAGAGCTTGCTCTCCCTTTCCCCCTGAAATGGCCCCACACACCAGGAGTCTCTTTCTCTTTCTCTCCATGCTCACACAAGAAGTCCTGGAAGGTGTGCTCACTTTTTTCCAGCAGCAGACACACATACACACAAACACACACAGAGGAGGCTCTTGCCTTTTCTTCCCAGAGCCACGGTGGGGCCGTTGCCTCATGGCCACCACACTACGAGCAACCAGATGGAATGGGTAGACGACCAGCTGCACAGATTCTTAAGTAGGGCTTATTTTGGGGAGATGGGGCTTATATTAGGCACATGCATAAAAACATGCTAGGACTTATTTTCAGGGAAACGGGGTATATAGAAGCACACACTCTTAAAATTAACTCCTGGGTCCATTGTTCAAAAATATCCTTCAGTATGTCCAATGTTAAATATTTTACATCATTGTGTATTAGGTCGTCATTTTCTTCTTCCTCTTTAAATATAATCTTTAGTTCCTTCTAGTTCCCTCTAGTGTCCAACCTTCAAAGACTCATACTATCATTTTAATGAGAATTTAAAACAAAAACATTTTCTTATGTGAAGAATTCTTATAATTAATTCCAAAATCTTACTTCAAATCCATCTGGAGGCTTAGTCTATTTATAACTTTCCAAAATCAAAGTTGTAATCAAACTTTTGCTGTTTATTCCAAAATATTATTTAAGTCCTTAAGCTTGCATTTAATTTTTTTTGTTAAGGATAGAAGGAAACTCATGTGGTGCTGTAAAACCTGTTAATAACAAAGGTTCCTAAAGCTGAAAAACACTTAACAAGCAATTTCCAAAAGTTATTAGAAAAAAAAAGTATGCAAATGCAGTGTCCTTCTAAAGGCACCAATTGCAGTTTGAGCAAGATAGGTATTCCCTTATCTCCTAGAGCTCTAAACCCACTGGAGATCACATCTCTTGTGGCCTCACTATGAGAAGCAATTGCATGGAGCACTTGTGAGTTATCTCAAGTCCTCCCTTTGTCCGGAGAGCAATTACAAGGAACGTGTCTATTTGCTACTCACTATTTCTTTGGAAGCCTGTTAATTCTTGAGGACTGACATATTGAAATAGATTTGAAAGAGATTCTATATTACAAAGATCTAAAAATAGATAATTGAACTTAAATCCCAAAATGTCCCCTGAGGTTTTCCAAGGTTTTTAAGAAAAAACTTGCATTTGGATCTCATGAAATGAGCTGCAGTCTCAAAAGTGTATATACCTTTTAATAAAATATATTATCCTGAAAAAGTGTTACAAGGTCCTTTTGAATCGACTCATTTTAATTTGAGGACTGCCCATCTCAGATATAGAATTCTTGGTTGCTAACAAGTGCTAGCTTAAAAACAGAATAGAAAGATCAATAAACAACATAAATGGCAGCTGAAATTAAATAAAAACAACCAATATAGCATTTAAAATAAAATTCTGGTCAAGGAATGGGATGAGAGGGGAAAGAGGGCTAGTCATTTTTTCCAAATTGTTAAAGTAAGTTTTACATGTGGATTTGTACTAATAAATATTATTTGTCATGCTGAATTAAGACATTTTAATCAGAACTATTAAATCTCCACTATAATTATTTATCAAAAATACAGCCATGCCCTTAGATATGCCAAATTCAATATAATATCAATAAATCACAACTTACCTCTGAAGAGAAGTGTTCTCCTGATTCTTGCCTACTTTGTTGGACTTCCTGGCACTGATTTCATGCTACAAATACATAAAAATACCTTCAGTTAATGTTCCTTAAATACCTATTCAAGCAGTAAATCATCTTTCTCCCATTTGATGTCCCCTGATAAGTTGGGATCCCACATCCCAGATTTCTCAGTCAGAATGGGAAACCTACTATGTTACAGAAGGTTTCATTAAATTAAGGAACTCATCTCTGCTACAAAGGATTGGATACAAAGATTGTAGATTTGGCCATTTCTCTATAAAAGGAGAGATGTATTAGTACTTAATTTGACTAGGGCTAAGTACACCTGACAGAAGTCCATTTCACCTGCAACATTTTGTTCTGGACATCATAGAAGGATGTTTCCTTTCCATATTGTAATATATGTACCTCTTTTCGCCTCCAAGAAAACCACCATCTTCCAACTTTCTTGGGCATCTTTTCTTTCATTAATCTATCAACAGTATTCTGAAACCAGAAGAAAGATGAAGAAGTGTTAGGGTGAATTGGTTTGAATCCAAAAGCAGCTCTTACTGTCTTAATTAAGAATTGTAATAGTCCCACAATTATTGGATAATCCCTAACCTCCAAACATGTCATCAATGCCAAATATCTAATTCAAGAATAAAGCAACCAGCCCACAACTTTCAATGTTCCCAAGAATAAGATGTCCTACAGACGGATATGAGTATTGCTGCAATTGGATCAACAGTGTGAAGAAATTCAAGACAGCAAAAAATGGGAAGTCAGAAGAGGTGTTCAAGCTTCAAGGAGGATGAAGGATGGCACTGAACTACAAAGTCTATATTTGTCGATATCCTTGGTGCTCTATCAGCTTGGTTGTTTGCTTGCAGATGTTTCATTAAGAGACTAGGTAATATGAGTGCTAGTAAGTATGGGATTTGTTCCTTGTTTTGTAACTTAAGACCTTATTTCTTGTGGTGGAAATAAGTCATTTACCTAAGAAGGAGGCATATATTTTGAAGTAAAGTAATAAGGCCTGCTTAAGTTATGAATTATGTTAACAAGTAACAAGAAAAAAAATACTTTTGAGTATTATCGTCAAATTCTGGGAAGGTAGTCTACTTATCACATTTTATTAGGTCACCCTCCATCAACCTTTTCCTCACTTTCTACTATTATTTTCATGATTATTAATTTTAAAGATGTTTCATTAATAAATACAGTTCATGTATGTTTTCTTCTGTTAACTAGTTTAGCCATCTAATTTGAACAACACAGTGACAAAATTCAGATAGCAGACTGCATTTCACAACTTAGCTAATTATATTTCCAAAATATATAACTATCATAATCTCATAGTAAGCTATAGTGTCCTATTAAATATTTTAAGAATTTGTTGGAGTTCACAATATGTAGTTACATTTGGATTGGTAAAATGTAATATAACCTCCAATTATCTAGCATCTAATGTTTCAACAGAAAGCTGACATTGTGTCCATAAAATATACCAGTAATCACCTATCTGGGCAAGTCATTTTTAAAAATTAATTTTACGAGTGTGATTATCATTCTCTGGAAATGAGAGAACTAGAATTCATAAAAGAAGGTAATTTTGAGAAACAATTGCTGTAATAGCATTCAAAAGCATTAAGACAACCTGAAACTTTGAATAAAAGGTTTTCTTCTCAATAGGCCTGATTAATTACCGGTAGTCTGGTCATTTGGAGAGATAATACCAATTAGTTTATTAAGGTAAAACCTGTTTACCTTACTAGAGATTAAGAAACTATATTACACCACTCTTTAAATCTTGAAACATAAAAACCTAACTAAGAAATTATACCTCATTACTAAACACAAATTCATATTAACTTACTTTGGGAAGATTCTTTTGGAATGCCTGTAGGGAGAGAACCATAGGAGCTGCAACTGCCCAATTGTAGTATCTGCAATTAGAGAGAGGAACAAAAACAATCTGTATATATCGGCATGAGCCTGATAACAAAGTAAATGATCATCAAGATTACAGAACTGAAAGATGATGCAGTGCAAATGGATGAATGTATGTAGATGTTTAAGCACTTCACCAAAATATTTGCTTAAACACGTTACACCATAACAACACCACAAACCAATGGCAAAGTCCAATATTTCAACCCAGCCAGACTCAACTAACTCTCATTGTTTCATGAAGTATTTGTGACGGGCCGCTGAAACGTACTATAAATCTGCAGCAGGGGTGGGTTGTGAATATTTTTGCTGCCGTCTCGCTCAGGGTTGCGCTGCATGTGCACAAATGAAGTGTGTGTGCATGCAGCAATCAAAAACTAGCTTCTGCGCATGCACAGAAGCAAAATCCAAGATGGTGGTGCCCACGGAGACACCGATGGAACCGGCTCCGTGACATCACCGTGGAGTTACTAACGGTTCTATAGAACCGGATAGAACCGGTAGGAACCCACCTCTGATCCTAGGTAGAGACAAATGTAGGGTCTCCTACTTGGGCAGGGGGTTGAACCAGGGGTGAAATGTAAACATTTTTCTACCGGTTCTGTGGGCATGGCTTGTGGGCGTGGCTTAGTGTGGTCATGTGACTGGGGAATCAAAAGACAGAAACTCACTTTAACAATGTCCTGCTGGAG
>JANHFT010001562.1:106525-133770 GCA_032467955.1 Pseudoxenodon macrops
ATATATTTTAAGAAGGTACTTGGTTGATACCTAGGACGCTGGCAGCAGCCCGTAACAACCATTAGCACCAGTCAATGAATTTGTGATTGTTCAGTTGACTGAGTTTCATGTTCAATGAATAAAAGAAATAAGATATTTAAAATAAATAGGGAAGGCAGAATGAGCAAGATGGCCTTCTTAGGCTGGCTGGCTGCTCTATATGGCTCTGATGAGATCTAACAGAGTTGATAGATATAGAGATGCTTTTTAACACTCTGAGGAATTAACATCTCCTTCTGGAGCTGGTGTTTGGTCTGTGCTGGATCCCCCATTGTCATCAATGGGCCATTTCCTTCCAAAGGAAACAACAGATTCAGATGAACCATTTTTCTCAGACATGCAACAAGAAAAACAACACTTAAATTTCTTCTTCTATCGATATTTCTATTTGTGGTACCTCTAAGTAGGTTTCCTGATCATAGATTCTACGTGCATTTTTTAGAATAAAACACTCCCTGCACTTTACATGCAAACATTCATTTAATATTGCATGGAATTTGAGCAAAAGCCATACCAAAAATTGTTCCTTTTGATCTGAATTGTTATCAGATCTCACAACTGAAAAAAACAGAGGCTGATGAAAAACACAGTGTGCATTCAAGAAAATAAACTTCCCGACTTCTATATTTCAAGGATGAATCTTAAGGAAGAAAGAAGTAGTCCTGAAGCACCACTTGAATGTTGGTTCTTAGGAAACAAAATGAAAACTGGCAGGGACTCAAGCTAACCATTTTGGGGACTCTACATGGTCACTTGGGAACAATTAAATCTTGGAGAGAGCAGATATTGATCACAGGAAAAAGATTTGCCCAGGATACCAGGGGATACGACTGCCAGCAAAGGATTGATACAATGAAATCTAGACGATTGGCAGAAAGGCCAAAGCAGTATAGATAGACCTTAGCTTATAACCACAATTTCGATCAGAATTTCCATTGCTAAGCAAGGGGGTTGTTGAGAGGTGTCTAAAATACAACTCTTTTTTTGTCAAGGTTGTTAAACGAATCACTGCAGTTTTAAGTGAAGTGAATCCGTTTTCCTCATTGGCTTGGCTTCTTGGAAGCTGGCTGGAAATCACACGATCTTGGGATGCTGCAACCCAGGGGTGGGTTCTAACTTACCTCACCAGAAACTCGGCTTCTGCGCATGCGCAGAAGAAAAAAAATCCGAAAAAAATGGGAAAAAACTTTTTTCCCAAAAAAAAAGAAAAATTCCAAAAAAAAGATGGCGGCATCCACAGACCAGAACCGGTTCCGTGATGTCACCAGCGGCTTACTACCTACTCTATAGAACCAGTCCGAACCGGTAGGAACCCACCTCTGGTTCATTGCGTTGAGTTATTTATAAAAGTAGTAAAGGTCTGATAAGACAATCTAACTGATAAACAAACAAATAAACCTAGAAAATGAAATATTAGCAAGAAAAGGAGGTTGAAACCAGCCACATGTAAGAAAAGGGAGTGTCATTTCTGTTTTATGTCCAGATTGATCCTTAGCCAAAGATGGGAAGATTAACAAAAAAAACAAATAAGATCTTAGTGAAGATCCTGGGAATGGTCCAGATCACAGCTGATCACGAATGCACTTCCTCTTTTCATTCTGTAATCATTAATGGAGAGCGAACCCTGAAGAATTATTCCTAGGTTCACAGTTGGGACGACAATGTGATTGTGCAGTGCCCCTTAGTGGCTTTTTGAGAACATGATCCCAATTTTGTTTACCGACAAAGCCAAATGTAAAGATACCTTTTGCCTGGGACAAGAAGATCATGCTAGGTTCGAAATGTCATGTAATTCTCTTGGTGAGGGATTCTCCAGACCCTTGAACCATTTGTTTTATGTTTCTTCCAAAAGATCCATTGATTTTGGCTGAAAATTCCTAGGTCTAAGGGGTGACGTCATAGGAGTTTAAAGACTAGGGGTGACATCATAGCATCCTTCCAATATTTGAGGTTGAAGACAAACGAGGTCCAGGCAGAAGAAGGACATCATGGCTTCAAAACCTAAGGGACTGGTTTGGACAAAACTCAGCAGCACTTTTTGGTGCGGCTGTTGATCAAAATAGTATCGCCAACATGATCGCCAACATCTGATGACGGATATGGCACAAGAAGAAGAATATTTGAGGGGCTGTTATAGAGAAGACAGAATTGACCAATTCTCCAAAGCACCTGAGTCCAGGTCAAGAAGTAACAGATGGAAGATTATCAAAGAGGAATGCAACAAATTAATTAAGGAGTTAATTAAGAAATTAAGGAGAAATTGCCTGTTTGTGCTTTGAAAATGTTCGAACTTTTGCATACAGCTAACGCTGTCCGTTAGTTAAGATTTTGAAAGATTTGCGGTAAACGTTCGTCGCTGATCTTCAGCCATCTGGCAAAGTAGTTCTGAAAACAGTTTTGCTCAATGAGCAGGAATGGATGCTTTCAAGAAGTCAGTTTCTGTCTGGTTTCTTCTTCGCTCTTCTTTCTGAACCGCTGTTCAGTGATTCCGAAAAACCGATGTGAAAGAGGTACAGCAGGAGATGCTGATTGTCAACACACACGAATGCAAACTTTAGTAAAATTGCTGCACAGAATGACTCATTTCCCAACTCATTTACTCATCCCTTAACTTTCTAATTACTTAGAAAAACAGACACGAAGATACTGATGGTGTAAAAATCATTCTGGTTAAACATTGTAGTTCAATACAGAATAACAGAACAATAGAGTTGAAAGGGACCTTGGATGTCTTCTAGTTCAACTCCCTGCTGAAGCAGAAGATTATATACCCATGATGGCAAACCTATGGCACATGCAGCATTGTCCATTCCTCTTCTGGATTTCTAGCACGCATGCACATGCAACAATCAGCTAGCCTTTCTGCATGCGGCAGTGCCGGAAACCGGAAGACCTGGTGTTCCATTTTGCGGTGCGAGCATGTGTGCCGGCCAGCGTGTGCGCATGTGCGGCAGTAACCCGAACACTTGCTGGCCGGAAGTACCTTATCCGGAAGTACCTTATCCAGTGGGCACATGCCCCCTGGACAGCACCTCTTCCTGGTTGCGGCCCTGACGAGCATGCACGCGCAAAGCCCGTGTACAAAGTGCTCCCTTTTCAGCACCTGGTGCCACACGTGCGCCATCACTGTTATATACCATTCTGGACAATCTCTGTCTGATGACTATCCAATCTCTTGCTAAAAGTGATGGTGCACCCACAACCTCTGAAGCAGAGGTGGGTTCCTACTGGTTCGGATCAGTTCTACCAAGTAGGTAGTAGGCCGCTGGTGACGTCACAGAGACAGTTCTGTTGCTCCGTGGGCACCGACATCTTTTTTGGGGAATAATTACGGCTTATTTTGGGGAGGGGGTAACGACTTACATTGGGCACACGTGTAAAAATCAAGCTAGGACTTACTTTCTGAGTAGGAGATATTTTCAGGGAAGCACGGTAGTTTCACCGTTGTCTAATTCAAGGCCAGAAAAGCGGGTGATTTCATATCCGGTTCCCGTCATGTGTCTTTAAAATATGGGTGAGTTATGTATGTATTAACTGTACTCTCAAACCGATCCTTTCAATCTCTGCTCTGAGAATCAGCAAAGCCCATGTTGTATTGCTCTGCTGCTCTTTTCAATGATTGGTAGTTTTGTCCCTACCTGGCCATCGTCTGATCTTGTACGTGTGCTTGAGTGCAAGTGGAAAGGTCTTGTGCAAGCAAGCGTGTGTAACCGATCGTTCTAAATGGCTCCATGCCCAGCAATAGAAATTGGGGCAATTTTTCAAAATGGTACCTTGTGAAATTTATTTTAGCACTTTGGTGGGAAATGAGCCATTTGGAGAAATGGGCATTTCTGAATTTGATTTGCTAGAATGCGTAAGCAAAACTTCAGTTTTCGTAGAAACGCTGGAAGGTTGTTGCCCTTTCAGCTATTTAGGAGCACTTAAGGCTGGCACAGCAGCTGTAGTTTGTCTTCGGTGTGAAGATATTCTAAAGAGAAAAGTTAAATGTGTGCTGTTTTGTTATGGAATTGCTTGAGACATGAATTTTGATCTATTCCTGGAAGACCCCAAAACCTACTTCTCATTGAAAGATAAATGTCACAGTTCCAAGGATTTTATTGCTAGTTGGAAGCAGGATTCCTCTGATCCAAAAGTTGCACAGGTTGAGTCTTCAGAAATATATATTCAACAGCTCAAAGGTCTTCAGTGGGCCTTAAGATTCTCCACAAGTTATCAGCAAATTGTAAAATGATGGAAAGGAAACAATCATATTAACTATTTAGAATAGAATAGAATAACAGAGTTGGAAGGGACCTTGGAGGTCTTCTAGTCCAACCCCCTGCCTAGGCAGGAAACCCTACACCACTTCAGACAGGTGGTTATCTAACATCTTCTTAAAAACCTCCAGTGTTGGAACATTCACAACTTCTGGGGGCAAATTGTTCCACTGATTAATTGTTCTAACTGTCAGGAAATTTCTCCTCATTTAAGTTACCTGATTTAATTACAACACATTCATATTTTGTTTTTTAAAATAACATTTTATTAATTTATTGACAAGTAGAAACTAGGAGGGAAAAGAAATATTCCAACTTTCATTACTGTATATACAATTTTATTTTATTTATTTATTTTATTTGTTTGTTTGTCAAACATGTACAAGATAGCAAGTATAGGTATAAACATAAACAAAGTAGGTACAGATAAATGGATAGTAAGACAGGGACGGTAGGCACAATGGTGCACTTATGCATGCCCCTTACAGACCTCTTAGGAATGGGGTGAGGTTAATGGTAGACAGTCTAAGGTTAAAGTTTTTGGGGTTTGGAGATGAAACCACAGAGTCAGGTAGTGCATTTCAGGCATTGACCACTCTGTTGCTGAAGTCGTATTTTCTGCAATTGAATTTGGAGCAGTTTATCATACGTTTGTACCTATTGTGTGCTCGTGTATTATTACGATTGAAGCTGAAGTAGTCATTGACAGGTAGGACATTGTAGCAGATAATTTTGGGTACTATGCTTAGGTAAGACCAAAGGCGTCATAGTTCTAAGTCGTCTAAGCCCAAAATTTCAAGTCTGGTGGTATAAATTATTCTGTTGTGAGCAGAGGAATGGAGGACTCTTCTCGTGAAATATCTCTGGACTAGCTCAATTGTATTAATGTCTGATATGCAGTGCGGGTTCCAGAAAGTTGATCTAGGATATCAGCATACCTCCTGTATCTTTCAACATAATCATATGAATTGTCCAGCTCATTTCTACCCTTATTCCACCTACAAATCCAGGTATGTAGTTTTCTACTTCAAAAAAAAAAATCTAATGTTGCAGTGTGGGTCTAATGTGGTAAGAGTTAAGCTGCTGGAGTGGAATTTTCAGGTCCTCAAGTCGTGAAAGCTCAAAGAAAGATTTTGGACCAGTCAATATCTATCAGCTTAATCTACTACGCAGGGCTGTTGCAGAGATAAAACTGGAAGAGAGAATGCTGTTGAGACGTCTGATCTTCTAGAGCAGGGGTGTGAAACTCAAGGCTCGAGGGCCGGATCCAGTCCACAGGGTGCTTAGATCTGGTATGCGGGGCTGTCCTAGAAACACCAAAGAACTGGCCCACAGTGCTTCTGCCAGCAAAAACGGAGCTTGGGGGGCTGCGTGCGGCCCACCAAAGCTCCATTTTTGCTGGCAGAGCGCTTGGGCTGCCACAGGCGTCCCTAACACGAGTGATGTCGAGATGGCCAGACCCAACCTGGACATGCCCACCTGCCCCCCCCCCCAACGTCAAACACAACCCTGATTTGGCCCTCAATAAAATTGAGTTTGACACCCCTGTTCTAGAGGAAACTCTAATCCAAATCTAGTATATACATATTTTTTTCTTCTGTGAGAAGATAGCTGTAGTTAAGTACCTTTAGTTTGAGGAGATGACCAAGCAATGGCAGGAATAGAAGTCAATACAAAGATAACCATTACAGAGGAAAACTGACGCAAAACAAAACCACTGCCAATTAATAGGAAAAGAACTTAATAAACAACCAACTTCTAATTAATGGTCCATAATAGCAACTTAATAGTGAAGTCGGGACTCAGGGAGGTTGACCATTCTGATGAGTAACAGAGCAGCACCCAATCTCCGTTCACAATTATAAAAACTATCAGTGAGAATAAAACATGGCTTTACGCTCATCCCATTCCATTCATCTGTTTATTTGTTTTACCAAGAGGTGGTGAATAGTGGTGTGGGATTGTGTGACTTGACTGTCTCCATCTATAGTCTCAACAGCCGCAGCATAAGTGACTTTGATGGGTTGGGAAGAACAGAAGTACAGGTAGATCACATCAGACTGGGAGAGGCTCTTTTAAAGGAAGTGGAAGAGTCAGTTTAAAGATATTATTAATATTTTAATGACACAACAACCTTCTTCATTCAAATCTGGATCCTGGTCTTCCAGCAAATCAAACAAATCTGCCATTAAATTTGCCTTACCAAAAGTAAAACACTCAACCTAGTTAAATACAAAATAAAGACAGTTCAAATCAATGTTATTTTTCAAGAATTAATGCTCTGTTAAAATAATCTAAAGCATCTCTAATTTGTGTCAATCCATTCACTATTTAACAATTCGGGGGTTAAACAACATTTAATAAGTTTCCCACTTTGAAAGAGGCTCGGCTTGTTTTATGACTCCTTGGTCAATGTGTATTTGAATTCTGTTTTTTGCTTTATTGATAGCATCTTTATTGTTTTACTTGATTGTTTTTAATTGCTCAGAGTTGTATGGGCAGCCACATCAATTTTCTACAATTAAAATATTTTCTAGTTGGCCTTCAGGTAACTGCTAACAAAACAGTATTAATAAGGAAGCAATATATCAAGATTTGACTCTGTCCTGTACCGTTTTTATTATGGAAAAATAACCACAGATGTTTTGCAATATCCTGTGTGTTAACTAGGTTGCAATTGCCAGTTGCACGTTGATTATGAAATACAGGATGTGATCTAAGGACGTTCCAACATTATCCCATAATATTTTAAAATACTGTATCACCAATATGTCATGTATAAAAGAGGGTGGCCCAAACAAGATTCCAAAATCAAATTGCATTAAACTGATCAGACTTTCATCATGTTCAGTAGCTACTGCCAAACAGTGCTTAACACATAAACACAGAGGCAAAAGCAATTGGCTTCCATTTCCAAGAAATTCCGTGCTGGACGTTTCCCCAATTTTATTAAATATTATAACTAGAAAAGTTTAGCAGAAAAGTTTACAGGTAATCTCTGGGTTATGAGCATTCCCTTAACAAACATTCGAAACGTACACGATAAGCGCCCCCTAGCATTTGCAAACAAAGCCTGAAACTATGAATATAGCAGCACCACGGCAGTTGTTCACCCTTCTGAACAACCGCAGAGGCTCTGCAACATTCGTCCTGCATGTTGCCAGCCGAAATGGAGCTTCTGAGGGGCAGATCCACCCCTTAGAAGCCCCATTCGGGCATCCAGAGACCTCCCCTGGCCCACTGCTGGCAGAAATGGAGTTTCCAGGGACCAGATCCAGGCCTCCAAGTCTCCATTTGGCCCTCCCAGGCTTCCACCGGCCTGTTGCAGGACAAAATGGTGTTTCCAGGGGCCAGATTATGAGGACTAGCTGGATATTTGGTTAGTTCCTGAACAGGAGACATCCTCCCAAGAAATCCATAGGTTCTAGAGAAGTTGGAAAAACATCCCGAAGAGGAGCAATGGGCAATCTTTTGCATCGTTGCTGCCAAGAAAGTGACAAGGATGCATCTTTTATAGCTACTAAGACTCAACTTGAATTAGACATTTAGCTACATTGACATGTAGACTAACTTGTACAACTATATAAAGAGAGATGTACGGTATTATAGCATCAAGATATTTAACTTTTTAAAGACACCTCATTTATAATGGAAGTAGACACTCAAAAAATTGGAGAATACATAATACCTTAAAATGCAATACATATACACACTGGAACGGTTAGGAAATGCTTGCAGGCCTACAGTGACAAGTAGGCATGCATTGTACAACAACACAAAGCTTTGGCTGTTGTGGATCATAGTCAAAAGTTGAACATTTCTTCACACACAGTATGACCAGGGCAGCTTGCCTTCTTCCATAGAGAGAAACCTGCCTTCACCATGCAATTAATGACTGATTTTATTCTCCAGAGTCTGGGACCTGATATGCTTATGAGTCTTAATATTCCAGAAAGACCATGATTCCCCCTTCAGAGTTCAATGGAGAAAGAAGCTCTCAATCTTAGAATTTTTATACCCTATGAGTCAAAGATGAAAGTGAAAAATTTGGATAATGACAACCTTAGAGAACACATAGGTCAGAGTGCAGGTGAAACCATTGAAACAATAAAGGAATTCATCTTCCTGAGTTCTAAAATGGACCGAAGTGGTGTCTGCAGCCCTGAGATCACAAGACCTATAGTGCTTGGAAGAATTGCAATGTCCAGCATGTAAAACATCTGGAAGAGTAAAGACATCACCCTCAAGTGCAGGTTAGTTAATGTAATAATTTTTCCAATTGCTACTTATGGCTGCAAAACCTGGACTCTGAAAAAGGCAGATAGGAGAAGGGTGGACGCCTTTGAACTGTGGTTCTGGAGGCCACTATTACACATCCCACAGACTGCAAAAATAACAAAGAAGTCCTAGACCAAACATATCACTTGACGCCAAGATCATCAAATAGAGGCTGTCATACTTTGGTCAAATCATGAGAGCTGACTTACTCGAAATGTCAATCATGCTGGGAGTGATCAATGGAAAAAGGAGAAGAAGCCACCCCTAGTACCCACTAGCTGGACACTATTGGGATGACCATGGTGGATCTGAAGGGGCAGTGTGGGACAGACGGGCATGGAGACTGCTGACCCATAGAGTGGCCTAGGGGTGGACACGACTGAATGACTGATGAAAAAATGTCAATTAAAAAAAAAACCATTCTGCTGAAAGGCTCTATAAATAACAGTATCTTCATCTTCTCCATGCGCAGAGCCATGAGGTCATGAGACAGAGTCCTAGTAACCTGCTGAGCTCAGCATTCTTCTCTATTTAATTAGCAGTTCTGCAGCCAAGTTCACAGCACAGAAGTTATCAGTGGCTACAATCCACCTTTCTGCATTACTAAGCAGCCATGGTGTTTAATAACTTTTAAAGAAACCTGAAAATAGTGTTCATGCAAGCAGCAGTTCTGAGTTTTTCCATCATGCTTGACTCCATGTTGAACATAGGAGAGACTCTAGCTATGTGTCTGCAGCAAAATGCAGCAAAAAAGGACATGGTTTGAAGATATCCACCTACTGGTAAATTAAGCTGCTTTGAAACTTTTCTTTTTCTTACTATTGTAGAAAAGATAAAACCTGCAGATAGCTGAGAGATTTCGAACACAACACGCCAGGTATCAAAGTTGTTGAAAACTGAAATTTAGTTTTTTATTTCAATTTATTGACATCGCGGTACCAGGAGATGCCAGAGTCAAAGAGAAAGAACTGGAACAAATCATGAAATATCGCGACCTGGCCATCAAAACTACGTGGTTATGGATAAAACATGTAACAGTGATACTCATTGTCATTGGGGCACTCAGTACCATGTCCAAGAATTTTATAAAATACACCAAGAAATTGCAGCTTCCTACAATAACGCCAGCAGAACTGCAAAAAACTGTGCTACTCTGAACATCGTACATCTTAAGAAGGTACTTGGTTGATACCTAGGATGCTGGCAGCAACCCATATCAACCATTAGCATCAGTCAACGGTATTTGTGATGCATTTTTGAATGTTCAGTTGAGTGAGTAGCATGTTTAAGGAATAAAGTATATAACAACAACAACAACAACAACAACAACAACAACAACAACAACAATAATAATAATAATAATATCTGTGAGATACAAAGCATATTTTTCCTATACAAAGAAACAGTTGGAAAATGGAATATATTTCATCAAATACCTTGGTTAGCAATTATATGTATGTTTCCACCACTTGCAATCTCAGGCTTTTTTCAGCCAAGGGTACAGCTTGCCTTTCTTCACCCATGAAAGGATATCTTTACCACTGGGGAAAACTTTTTGGATGATGGATAAGATACATATCATACTGAATATTGGAGGCCATGTGTAATAGGGATATGCGGAAGATGGATGCATTTATCACATCTAAGCATCATTTCTCCTCTACTGCTAATCTACTCTCCCATCCTTTCCAGTTATTCAAGATTGAAAAGTGGGGGCAGCTGGAAAGAGAAAGATAATAACTGAGTTGAAACTGACATTAATATTTTATGGGAAAAGATAACCCACAAGAAGACAAAAGAGACTTGGCAGGAAAGAACCTGAACAAGACAATTCAGCAAGGTTTAGATATCAAAGCACAACTGAGTTTCCTCCCTCAAACTGTGTAACAGTCTAGGATGTATAACTAAAAAAGGGGTAAGAGCCACAAATCCATTTCATGGGGTACTATTTAAATTTCTGTAATAATTACATATATACTAGGTCAGAAAAATACATTTAAGAAACAGAGAGATGATTAGCAGGAGACAGGACAGAGTCTGTTATTTTATTAAAACATATCCTGTCAGGAGAAACATAGCTATAATCTCACCATCTCACAATTACTGGATAAAGTTGAAAAATAAGAAGCCAAGGTCCCAAATCTTTGGGTCAGTCACTAATTTGCAGACCTTACAGTGAAAGATGGAAGAAGGGTAGTCAGCTGTTGCTTGTTATAATGCATGATGAACAGAGGGATGCAAGCTTTCTCAGGCCAGGAATTATACATGACTTTTAAATAGCATGAGGAAAAGAGGCAGGCAAGAAAAAAAGCCCAGTCATGTGGGGAAATTTTGTTTGAGTGTAAGCGACAGATTAAAACTGATTTCATCTAGATTTAAATAGCATTACATTAAATATATTAGAATTCTTCTACATGGATTTAATAATTTTCTCTTTTATTACATTTAAACAAACTCATTAGGACACCTGGAGAGACTCAGGTTTTACCAGCTTGATATATACAAATAAGCAGTCATTTAATTATTGGGGAAGTTCATTAGTTACATCTGCTTCCTATACAGTGAAGCATTGTCTTCCATAATAAATTGTAAAGCACCTCATGCCTCATTGAATTGTATCTTACCATAAATTCTGTAGAAGGCTAACAAGGCAGCACTTGCTCACATATATTGAATACAGTCAATTAAAAGAACGCTCAAGCTGCACTATTTTTACAACACAATTTAGACAACACAGTGAAATGTTTTCTCTTTAAAACAAGTCTTGCTGCTCAGCTAATGCACCTCACTGAAAGGTTCCTCTGTTTCCAAAACAATCACTAGCAATGTAAATTTTAAAAAAAGGCAGTAACACTCCCCAAGTGATACAGGTATTAAAATGGTTACAGTTTAGTAACTCACTCCCAGTATTTGCCATTCAGCTCATCTTACCTGGAGTAGTTAACCCAACCTCAGCAATTTGTGGACTTTGAAAGAAGCATGAGATTGAATTCAACAGGTAACTAAGTACAGATACTGCTCCACCCACTTCAGCCCCGATGCTTCCTGTTTTCCTCATACCTGAGCTGGTGGGAGGAGTCAATACTGCAAGCATGACTAGCCTGTTGCAATCAGAGCTTCTGGAATAGTCAGAAACCTACTCAGGCTTTCTTTCATCATAAACCTATCTGACTGCATAGGTTTTAGCTTGTTGTCACTTTTATTCACTTTGTTCTGCTCTTTTCATGCATATGGTAATGATGATCAGACCTGAAGTGGTAGGAAGGGGTTTGATTGGTAATGGGTTTAGCAATGGAATTTCAAGAAACTGGACTTTTCTAAATAAATAAAAAGTAAACAGCTTAAAATGTTCACCAGTGATAGAAAATAGGGTTTCAGACATTAGATGGCCTTGAAAATTGCTTGTAGCCAAAAGAAAATGTGCCATTTGTTCAGATTTACTTTTAAAAATAAGTCTTATTTGAGTTCAGTGGGATTAGCTTTCTTATAAACAGGACAGGGTTGTTGCCAAAGTATTGAGGAAAAAACTGTTTAAATCTTTGGGAATCATATTGTGTATGACACATTTGTATGTAGGGAAATCATGTTTGTGTAGTATTAAAGATGAAAGTTACCGTTTTTATCTTTGAAACTTTTACAGCTATAAAAAGCATTCTGAAACCTTGACTCAAAAGCAGAAATGGCTGGGATGCCATTGGGATATGGCCTTCACCCCATCTCCTGTTTAGTCTAATTTAGTGTTTCTCAACCTTGAGAACTTTAAGGCATCTGGATTTCAACTCCCAGAATTCTCCAGCGGGGGAGGGGGGTAGAATTCCTGGGAGTTGAAGTCTAGACATCTTAAATTTTACAAGGTTGAGAAACTTTGCTCTAGATTCAAAATACTGATATTACCTGACTCCATGCTAGAAGATAAACTTTCCCAGCAGTGTCACACAGATATTAAATAAGAGGGATAAGTGTTGACTCCGAGACACCACAATATAGGCACCAAATACATCCCTCACACATGCCCTAACTGGAACCATGCCTTCAAGAAGAAGGAGAACGCTGCTTCCCACTCCTGATCCTTGGACCAGTTGAGTAGGATATGTCGTGTCGATCCATACAGTAAAAAAGCTACCATATAAATTCATGGAGAAGCTGAAAATGTTAGACGCCATAATGCACCTAAACAATGGGGTTTGACTTATTTAACTTAAATGGGCCTATTCATGAATGTCTGCTACAACGTCCTACCTGTCAATGACTACTTCAGCTTCAACCTCAATAATACATGGGCAAACGATCGATACAAACTTAAGGTAAACTGCTCCAAACTCAATTGCAGAAAATTCGACTTCAGCAATAGAGTGGTCAATGCCTGGAATGCTCTACCAGACTCCATTGTTACATCCTCAAACCCTCACACCTTCAACCTTCAACTATTTACTGTGGACCTCACCCCATTCCTAAAAGGTTGGTAAAGGGAGCATGCATAAGTGCACCAGCATGCCTACCATCCCTGTCCTACTGTCCCCATTTATTTGTACTCATTTCCCTTTGTTCATGTCCATGTTTATATTTATACCTGTTATCTTGTACATGTTTGACATGTTTGACAAACTAATTAAATAAATAAAAATAAATAAATAAATATACTTTTTAAAGTACTGTGTTTCCCATATATACTTGTGGATCAGCTCATCTGCTGAAAAGCAGATCAAAATGTGGCTTGGTTTATCTGTGGCTGCACATTTCTCATATTATTTTAGGAGTCTCCAAACTTGGCAACTTTAAGACTTGTGGATGTCAACTTCCAGCATGGGGTCCGTATTATTTGGGCAGGTTTCCCACTCCTGAGTATGGGTGTGTAGTAGACTTATCCCTTTAAATATGGTGATCATAATAGTTGAACTTAATGATGTCATGCCCAACGCCTGGGATTTAAAGTTTTATTTTTCAGTGTAACATACCATATAATTTGGCTATTTTTCCCCAATATACTATGTACCACATTGTATATAGAAGACAGAGCTTCAGTCATGGCTGCCATCTTGACTTCTTTGACTATCTCCTGTAAAGCGTAACAAATAATGAATTCTGAAAATAGATAGATGCCTTTAAAGGATTACGCATTCATTTTGGTCATGTTTATTCAAAAGCAAGCATGGTTTACTCGATGAAATGCCTCTCCCCTTTAAACATTTGTATTCACATAAAATGGCTCTGCAACTAGAATGATTTGCAACAGCTGAAGATGTGTGAACTTCAACTCCCAGAATTCCCTAGCCAGCATTGCATTCTGGGAATTGACGTCCATGCAACTTAAAGTTGCTGAAGTTGAGAAACACTACTATAAAGAAAAAAAAGCACATCTGGGCATTTTATTGTTCTTTCCCAGTCAGAGTACTTCTTATCCATTACTCACTTGTATTTTGTGCTGAAAATTCTGTTTCTTCCAACAGATTTTCTTGCTGTGAGGAAAAAATATATATAGCTGGGTGTAGCAGAAGCAAAATACAGCTTGACTACTGGTGTATCTTGCTGGGGTCTGGAGACTTTATAAAGTTCTACCATGCGGTGACTGTCTGCCGTGAACTATGAGGAGGGTGGATGGAAGGAGGGGTTGTTTGGAGGAAAGCGAAAGTGACTGCCGCTTGGGGAAAGCGAGAGGAACTGCTGTATTACCCTCCCCTCCCAGATGCTGCTTGCTGTATCAAGGTCACTCTGGGAGAGTGGGAGAAGAACACAGCTACATACCAACCTATGCTCTACGTATCCATTCTCAAAACATCTTGCTGGAACCTGTTTTGGGGGGGGCAGTGATGGGAGGCAACTAAGAGAGGGAAAAGGTGAACTTAGGGATTTTGGCATGTGATTCTCAGTTCTGGCTATGCACTACTGCGATGCATTTGACTTCTAATAAAACTATACCTTTCTCAGCAAGGATTGTTTCTCTTTAGAGGTTTAAGTTGCAGCAGGAAAAAAACAGCTGCTGTTGCTGCTAAATATTTAGCCCCCAAAGAGAAAGGATTTCACCACAAGATGGCAATCACTCATCTGTATTTAGCTCCTTGGCTCCATTTGTTAATCCTATTTGTTCCGGGTTCTCTATCTCCATGCTCAGAAAAATGGATTCAATATAAAACAAATAAGCTCCAGACAGACATAGATGCTATGTCATAATATGAGTTGTTTGTGGCTTAGCATTTGGGGGGCCTTAACCAGTGATCAATTTTTTTGCATATTGGCTGGATCTTTACCACCTTATAAATCAAACAGAAAAATATTAAGAGTCTATTCATAGAACAACTTAATATTGTAACAGCTTAGCCATGAATAAACCATTGGATAAAATGAGATTAACTAAGTCTAAACTGCAAGCTATGTTTTACAAACCATACTGCATTTGAAGGGCAGTAGACAAAAGGTAGACTTTTTATAACTTTTTGAATAATGGTGCTAATTATATGGGGAATGTAACTCATTCCCCCCAAAAACATATTTATACACTGAATTAATTTTCAAATTTCTCCCTTACAAGGATGTCCCTGTTCCATTAGTTAAATGGGAGTAACTGTCAAATGAGTAGTACAATTCAAGTATAAAATTAGGTAAAAGTAAACATTTTTATATACCATTCCTAGTTTATTACAATATTGCTCAGAGGTCCAAGTTCAGTTCAGTTCTATTTATTCTCAAGGAAAGGAGCATAGGATTGTAGTTTGTCACATCTAAATGTAATCAATGATGAATTTCTATTTGAACTCAAAGCTCACCGTGGACTTTGCTCTTTCAAATAACAATTGTAGCCAATTCCAGTTAATATCTTATTGTGATAAGATTTCAAAATACATATTAATGATTTCCTGCTTATGAATATTTTCAGAATTCAAAGATCCATGTTTTTTCATATTTTTGTCTCCCTTAAATTTATTCCAATTTTTCCTAAATATAATAATAGGATGGAAGTGTGTCTTTCTGAGTCATCGCTCCATGTCATCTCTGGTATATTGTCCTAAAAATACAGAGGCCTTCTCTAATGTTAATTAACATATATGTTCTTAATTTTCAAGTGCCTGTTTTAAAACCTCTCCCATCTATTTGCATATCCCAAAAATCAAGTATATATGTATAAATAAATATGAATTGGATGACCATGAAATAATGCCTATTACTGGTATCTTGAAGAGAACATTCAAAGTGAAATACTATGAGAGCCAACCACAATGTCACAAAACAAGGCACAGTTGCATAAAGCAACTCATTCCATACATCCACTCCTTGTTGCTGAACAAGTACAAGACCACATTTGATGGTGATGGATTTAAAGTGACTTATGAGGTGTGTCTTGATGTGTAATCATGTGGATTAACCTCACATTTTGTTCTGACTCTGCCTGTTTTTCTTCCAAATAGAAAGGCCAAAACAAACAAGGGATATTATAGTAGCCTTCCTCAAGTCTGAACTTGAATTCCCATAATTCAAGACCATCAAGACAGAATAGAGAAATATGACTTATTATTTGTTAGATTTATATCCCACCTTTCTTCCAGAAATTTAAGATAGCAGTATAGTATAACCTCCAACAATTTTTTTTCACTACAACCTCCTTGTGAGAAAGTTGGATTGAGGCAGTGATTGATCTAAGGTCTACCACTGAGTTTTACGGCTAAGACTGGGTTTAAACACATAGAGGGATGGGGAGGGAGGGAGAGAGAGAGCGATAATACATATGAGAAGTCCTTGGTGCTCTCTGGTTGTTGAACTTCAGTGAACTGAAAATTTTATCTACTTGGGTAATGAAACATCTGCAAGAAAATAATGAAGCTCAGAGAGCACCACTATCTCCACAATTCAACCCTGAGCTACACATATCCTATTAATAGCAGATTATTCTGTACTGTTGCCAAGAAAGCAATATTGTTGTGTCTATGTAATCATCAAGACCTTTGCTGAACTCTTAGGTATTAATTCCCAAATATATAATATCTTTCTGCTTCAAGCCTAGGTTGATCTACCCACTATTGTAGGCACAATAGGCACAATGCCAAAATAGGCACAATGCCTAAGGCCTATGCAAATGTTTAATTTTTCTTTTAATCACAAAGAAGAAAAATAAGATAAAATTACTTAATTCCATGCCTTTCAGTAAATATTTATTTACCAATAAAGGAGAATATCTGTAGCGCACGGTTGAAATATAGGGGTCTTGGTGCTCTCTGAGCTTGCAGATGTTTTCTTGCAGACGTTTCATTACCCAAACTAGGTTGCTCACAGTGAGTAATGAATCTAGGTTGCTAGTTAGTTTGAGTAATGAAACATCTGCAAGAAAAGAAAATTCAGAGAGCATCAAGGACCCATCAAATATTTATTTTCATACCATTTATCAACAACAACAAAAACTGACAAGAAAGATACAAACTTTGAACATTAAACCAACAATCTTATTTGTGATCTATACTGGCAAAGCATGAATACTAAAACTTAGTAACCTTGATCATAAATGGCAGACATTATTAATCATCACCAATGGGAGATTATTACAAAATAATAATGTTTTTGGTAAGAATAGTAACTTTTCCCAACTTCTCTGCATAAATACAAAAAAAATGAACATCATGTGAAATGTAATTTTTAATGCTATTCTTTTTATGGAGGGAGAGACACAAAGTCATCATGCAGTTGTGCTTCCAAAATTAAAAACTAGAGTGAGCAGGAATTTGACAGGGAGTTCAACTAAGGACAGGGAAGATGCATAAGAGAAAGAAAGAAAAAGAAAGGGGATAAAAAAAATTGCTGACTGATGGCTGCTGGTTGCTTCCTGAGAGCTGCTGATTACCCATTGTGTGTGATTGCTGACCTAGTTGAATCAGCTTCAGGAGACATAAAGTTGTTTCTCAGAAAATGGACAAACAGGAAAAACAAACAAGACTTCCGTGGGGAGGCCATTGTTTGTTCATCAAAGGACAAATTCCCTCTATTGTGATAGAGGGAATTGATCTCTTGACTTGCAGGGGATGTGCCGTGTCTGTTTTTCTCCTTGAGCATACCAAACTACACATGTTTCAAGTGTAAGCTGACTGCCTTATTGGAAGAGAAAGTGAAGGAACTAAGGCAAAAAATGTCCACTTCCTAGCTCTGTTTACCAATGGTGAACCTATGGCAAACAGGTGGCACACGAAGCTATATCTGAGGGAACATGAGGCGCTGCCCTATGTCAGCTCCAGCACGTATGCATGTGCTGGTCAGCTGATTTTCAGCCTTCCAAAGGGCAGGGGAGGCCATTTTCACCCTCCCCAGGCTTCAGGAGGCTTTCCTGAAGTCTGGAGAGGGCGAAAAATGGACTAATAGGCCAACCGGAAGTTTGGAGATCGCATTATGGGTGTGGATACATGCACGTGTGACACACACACACATACAAACGCTGCATTCCCTCCGCTTTTGGCACGCAATGGCAAAAAGGTTAGCCATCACTGTTCTAGCTCATCAGGAAAGGTGGGAATTTCTTGTATCAGACATAAGAAAATGTGTGATAGGACAATACTTCCAAGAAGCTTCCTAAAGATAGAAGAAAGACAATCAGAAAGGATGGAGATAGTGGAAGCTTCAGTATAGGATTCCAGGGCACAACTATCTGCATCTCTGGTTGAAGAGTTGATGCACAAGGCTCAGAAACTAAGAAAGAATACACTGCAGTTTCTGTGAAGGGAAGGATTCCTGCATCTGGTCCAAAGATGCAATAAGTTGTGATGATTGAAAACCTCCAATAAGAGGGGCTGAAAGAGCAATCTGTGGGCAGACTGCCTATACTGTGTGTAGTGGTCTGTGGCCTTTCCAGAGTACACATTCAGGATGTGATGGAAAGATGCTGAGAGTCTTCAAAGCTGCTGACAAATATCACTTTCATGGGTATTTGAGAATCCATTGAGAACAAATGACACAGCTAGACAGAGACTTGAAGTTATGAATCCCAGAATGGGAGACTATAGACCCAGTTATTGCTTTATTCCCTCCTCTGTGTCAAAGAACATTACCCAGGAAGAGAGAAAAGAAAATTGGAAATGGGTAACTGATGATGTAGACGATACCTACAAGAACTATTCAAATTGTTTGATAATGGATGCATTTCCACAGTGAAGGACTCCTGGCAAGAACCAGCGAGAATAAAAGAATATGTTTGGAAAGCACCTTGTGAATCTGATCTTGTGAATCTGATCTGTTGAGCTTTCAACTAAATCTGGTAGAGGGGAAAGAAGACAATCCAAATGATAATGGAACATGAAATATTGTACTGGGAAGGATGAGGAAGAGTGGCCCAACAATTACCATGAAATTGCCATCAGAAACAGGTCAAATTGCATGACCCAGGGATTTCAGCAACTATATATAAGTACAAAGATTATAGGGAACAACAGGAAGAACTAGAAGTTTTTAAACCATGAAGGCTGATATGATTTAGTAGATATTACTGAAACCTGGTGGGATGAAATTCAAAGGTGGAGTGTGAATGTTGAAAGTATAATGCATTGAAAAGGAATAAATCAGGCAAAAGGAGAGAAGGGTAACATTTTAAAGGAAATATGTGAACAAAATGCATATATATATACTGAGATCCTGAAATATAAGCTCAAAAGACCAGTCAAAAATATTTCAATAAGAATATATGGAAGATGAAAGAATAAATTATTACTGTGGGGGTATCCTATAGATCACAATACCAGGCAAACTAATGCCCTCTTGGACCAGATTACATAATTTTTAGGGAAGAGAGACATTTTGTTAATAGAAAGTTTCAGATATCCATTAGTACACAAACTCAGTCCTTCAAGGTAGATCAGACGAGGAAACCAAAATCATGTAAAATAACAGTATGCTTATTATAAATTTATATTTAAAAATCTAGAAAGTCTAAATGCACTTCTCCTCTTATCTTTGTGGGACTAGGGAGGACCTGAAGCATTTCCTCAAGTTACATTTCTGCCTTAAATTTTATCTGTCTGTTGTCTTGGCAGCATCTCTTTCTCCTTTCTTTCAAGGCCAATTATTGTTTCATTGTTCAGAATACTGTTCCAAATTCAAACAGCTTTTACCATTTGGAAATTTGTCTTGATATTTAATAACAATTGACATTGTTGTAGTCTAAACATATTCTTTTTTGTATTGTTTTCTGGAATAATTCTGAATATGTCATCTACCTGACTCTCTTCAAATGCTACAGCACAGTTTATTATTCTCTGGGTTAATCGCACCCAGAGCCTCCAAGTGTTTCTCACAAGCTTTTTTTCCAGTCTCATCATCTTGGACATGCTCCATTTTCCCAATGCATTTTCTAAACCACAATGCTCAGAACTAGATGCAGTATTCTAGGCTACGACTTGCGGAGAACAGACAGGAACACTGAGTGTTCATAAGTGTATTTTTGTTGCTACAGAATAGAATTGCATTTTGCTTTTTGTTGTTGTTGTTGTAGCTCCATCTCAATGTTAGGTAGTGTTCCACCATGACTTCTTTTCACATGTATGTCTACCCAATGTAGTCCCACCGTATTTTATACTATATACCAGACCATAATTTTTACACTCCCATATGGTCACATATATCCGTAAAGCTGCCAGTTAAGAAATACTGCACTAAACATGATTAAAAATCCTAGGCTTTTTTTAAAGGGTTGGCTGTTCAGCTGTATACAGCTAATACTTATACAGCCTGCTTACAACAAAAAGGGACAAAAACCCTCAGTGAGGGAAGAATCTTCACAATATATAATGAAGAGGCTTCAGATAACTCTTACTTCTTATGAGAACAGAGATGTTATACAGAAGCAGAAATGTACCCTCATGCGTGTACGGAATATAAAATGTTCATACATTTTACACATGCAGATCAAAGGTGGGTTTCAGCAGGTTCTGACCAGTTCTAGAAAACCGGTAGTGGAAATTTTGAGTAGTTCGGAGAACCAGTAAATACCACCTCTGACTGGCCCCGACCCCATCTATTCTCTGCCTCCCGAGTCCCAGCTGATTGGAAGGAAATGGGGATTTTGCAGTAACCTTCCCCTGGAGTGGGGAGGGAATGGAGATTTTACATTATCCTTCCCCTGACACTCCCACCAAGCTATGTCCACAGAACCGGTAGTAATTTTTTTTTGAATCCCACCACTGATGCAGATGGTACACAAGCACACACGTAGAATATAAATATCCCTCTCTTACATGTGTATGTGCACACACAAACACATGAAAGAAGTACATTTTGACTTTTACTCCAAAACTACTATATTAGCAGGCAGGCAGGCCACTATTTTAGTGTCATTTCAATGCTGGAGGTGGATCTTGATTTTCTTCCTTTTTTTCACCAACAAATACTTCACTTACATTATCTTTGATGATCAACATTTTTATAGCAAGTTTATTAAAAGTTACAATTAAAATGATAAACAAATAAAAACTAAAGAAAATTAAAAAAATAAAAAAATAAAAGTGTTCTTTTTATCAGGGCAATCTGGTCGACCCAAATATGGGATGGCGCATACTGCTTCCTCTTTCGTCTTTCATCCCCAATTCAGGAGCCTTCACATAAATATAAATTCAACTTAAAAAAATAGAAAGTTGCAGAAAAGTAAAAAGTGCAAAAAAGGAAAAAATAGAAAGAAAAATAGAAGCAAGACATGATGATACCATGCCACTTAGCAAAAGCAGTTCCAACCGTCCCAATTTCTATCATTAAGCAAATCACGTGTAACTCTTAGGTGAAGACCTTACATAACCATGACTAAAAACTTCCCTACTGACTTTGCTTGTCGGAAGCCAGCAGGGAAGATTGCAAATTGTGATTTTGTGATTATGGGACACTGCAACTATTGAAAATCTGGACAAGTCACTAAGCACCAAAGTCATAATCACATGCTCTCAGAGCCCTGTGACAGGCAGAACTATTTTAAACTTGAGAGAGGTTGGAATAAAGAGTGAAATAAACTGGACTCTTTCATGTCTTGGGTGCTCAGCTGGCTCTTTGAAAAGGGCTCTTATATTTTTTAGGAGATCAACAAAGAGGTTTTTTTAAGGAGATGATTCAGCAAAGAGAAAACAAAACAGAAGCACCAAATCATTCCCCCCTCCCCAAGAATGCAAATTCTCATGCAGGAAAACAAAGCCCAAACCAAACATGGTGGGTTATTAATTTATTATTTTTTCTTACAAGGGTGATTAATTTCAGAATGCTAAAGATCATTGCTTGTGTCAACCCTGAAGTGAACCTGTCTGAGGCCATCTTGGAGGCTTTAGGGTTGTCAAACAACAGAGGGAGGGGAGAAATAGTTACATGGGGTTTTGTAGCCAAAACAATAAAGCTTTCCTGTGGGAATCAAGGACATTCACACAGGTGGCTGGCTAGAGAAGCGAAGTAACCAAGCAACCAGCCAGTAACTGGATTGGACAGCGTGACCAGTGACTGGGGGGAGGGGAAACATTTACTTTTTAATTAGGTGAAAGCCGCAGGAACTTTAGAGTCTGCTTTCACCAGTTGTGCCAATATGATGTTTCCAATAAACTGTTCTTTGAGGAACTTGCCTGCCTCAGAGTCCTCCTTTCTATGGGTACATTACTTGGAACTCTGATAGCTTGTTTGCATACAGTTTTCTCATAGAATCTTCTCTGAAAATTGTCTGAAAAATTACGTTTTGTTGTTAGCTTTCTCTGAAGTGTTGGGGAGGGAATTTGGTTAGGGATAAGAACTTTCCCCACCAAAGAGATATGAGGGTCTTAATAAAGCCTGGGGAACACTAAGCAAAGTGCCTTAAGCCCAGGTGAGGAACCTCCACAGGTACCACTGAGCCAATATTTTCCTATCCCAGGGGAAAATAAACTACCGGTAGGTTAAGAGGAGTATTATCAAAGTGGCCTTTGGATCTCTAGATGATGTTGTACTAAACTTATCAACTCCAGATGACATGGACAGAGAGAAGGAACTCTTGGATATATAATTCAAGTACATCTGGGGAGGTAAAGTTGAGAAGATCTGGAAAGAATTAATACCCATATTAAAAAAATCACATCCGGGCAACAAAACTGAGAAAACACCACCACTAGATAGCAACAACAAATGTAGCCCCTTGTTAATTTATATTGATATGTACTGTGATACATTATAGCTCTATGAATTGTCTGCACTTGGGTAGGCCATATGTAGGATTCCTACTTATATAGTCCATCTATAGGATCAAAGGCTATTTTCTCTGGGTCTCAGACTCAAAGGGATACTCCAAATTAGACACTATTTTTAAATTATAAAAATCTTGTGTATTGTATCTCACTCAATTATAACTCTTATTTCCACTTGCCATTATTATGACTTAAATTTTAATGCCAGGCTATCATACTCTTTGTGTGGTTTTGACATAGGGTTTTGTCTAAACCCAACCATTTGTATCTTATTTGATGTGCCATGGACATATAAATAGTGACTAAGCATGGCTTCCTGTGAGGTGTCAAGGTGTTTGGTGTACTTTACAAGAGCACTTGTATAAAATACATTGTGTAAAACGCATAGGTAAATGTGTACATCGTATCACCTGACCACCACTCATCATAGCAATAATTAAGAAGTCGGAGAGATTTAGAACAGAAAAAACCAAATCTTGTTTATTTAACTTTCAACATTCCCCTTCGTTATCAGTCTGCATTTGTTTAAATTAAACCTCACATGCCATTTTATTTTAATAAACACTTTTCTGCAGGTTTTCCTCAAGTATGCCTTGTGTGAAAGTGTTCTAAATACCATTTTAAAGCCATTCTTCCTAATGTTTGCTTTTGTTTTAAACACGTGAAGCGCATTGCAAAACCCAAAGAAAAAGCTGTCTATACATAAAATGTTGACAAGTGTAAATTAGACTGATTTATGTTAAAAAGCAAAGTCAAGGTCTTCCTAAACTCAGGGGGTAAATAGACACCTTTGCTCTGTTTATCAGGAGGAGGCTGCCACTTGGGTATGGCACCACATGCCACTGTTTGCACCACCATCTAAAGCAGATCTTCAGGATGGAGCAGTAAAGCACCATCATTCCAACAGTGACACCCTCTCCAATGAGTCAGACAAGGTGAAGACCAAAGCTGGGTGTGCACAAACATATCATTAACTAAACAGGTTGTGCTTGGAGGTTTCCCTGAAATGAAATAGCAGGGATGTAAGAAGCATGTTGGCCCACATACATTTCTTTACAAAGTTCCACCCACATACATGAAGCAAAATTTGGTTCTCTTGGCCTAAAATCTGAAAGAATGTGAGGAGTGATGGTAATCTGAAAACATCTTACAATGAATCCTCTTCAGAAATACATACAAATACATGTTTCTATCCTCGTGAATAGGCCATGTTACTAGTTATAATCAGTTGTCTGTTTTCTGAAACTGCAGAGAGTCCTTGTTAATTACTGCCCTGTTTAGTGATTGTTCGAAATTACAATAGAATTGAAAAAGTAGCTTTACAACTAGTCTGCAAACTGAAGACCTTTGCAGCATCCCCACAATCATGTGATTACCACTTGGGCACTGATGCGTTATGATGGTGGCAGTGTCTCAGAGTCATATGATCACAATTTGTGCTCTTCATAGCTTCCAACAAGCAAAGACATTGGGGAAGCCAGCAGGAAGCTAAAAGTCATGGTCATGTGATGTTTTGCTTAACCACAGGTGATTTCCAGTGGAGCTGCCATCATAAATCCAGCACAGTCATGTGACGTTTCACTATATGACTGCATTGTTAACGATGAAGTTGCCAGGCCCAATTGTATTCTGAAGACTACATCAGGGGTGAAATTCAGCCGGATCGCGCAATACGGTAGGGCCGACTGCGCGAAGCCCCGCCCAACCATGCAGATGTCATGACATCCCTTTTTGGCAACGATTTTCAGTCTCTGTGCATGCGCAGAAGGCTTTGCACATGTGCAGATGACGGTGCTTGCAAGTGAAAGTAGGACGTGCACACATTTGTGAATCGGTAGGGAAGGTAAGTGAATTTCACCCCTGAACTACATGTATTGATTCCCCCCAAAAAAAATGTTACCAACATAAATAACAGGGTGGGTAGTTTGTTGGTTTTGCTGGTAATTCATTTATTTAACATGGCATTACAAATTGATGAAAACCAAATTAGTCTGCAGACCTATGCATATGTATCCTAGAGTAAGCGTCATTACACATTGCAGAATTTACCCAGAGTCAAGTCATTCCTCTGCATTTCTAGTGGAAGGAGTTGCAGGCAAAGCAGCTGCCCTGTTTCCTAAACATTATGAACAGATGCAGATGATGTAGCATTCTGTTTTTAACCCTTCTCCAATCTCTCTTCCCTCCCAACACACCTTTCAATATTTGTTTTTTTTTTTAGGGCAATGTTTCCTTACCTTGGCAACTTTAAGATATTTATTTCTCTACTAGATGATAACCCAGTGTTGCCTGGGTATTTATTTATATATATATATATAGCCTGCTATATATATATATATACACACACACACACCTAAGGGTGTCTTACCCCCCACAGTATTTGTTTCCAGATAGTACGTCATCTGTGAAACAAGTTTGGTTGAAATTGCTTGAGGCATGCTGGAACATACATACACACACATCCATTTAGATAGGTAGGTACGTAGGTAGGTAGATAGATATAGAGATATATAGATTATTAAACTTCTATGCTGTTCACCTCGCCAAAGCGATTCTCATTGAGATATGTGAATTTCAATTCCCAACTAAGCCCACATGGATCAATTTATGGAAATTATGGGGAACAATTGCTGCTAAGCTTAATGGGAGTGTGAATGCCTCTGAAGGTCATCTCCTGGGAGACTAGTGGTCTTCCTTGTACTGTCGGATGGCCATTGTGAGAAAAGACTGATGGATTTTGAAGGGCCAGGGCTCCAGTGCAGCAGGGAACTGCTTAAGATCTTACATGGGTACACTATCTTTTGATCAATAGCACATCTTTCTCTAACAAGGAACATGTGGATACATTGACCAAAGCTTTTTCTTGCTGGGTAGGAATTCTGGGAGTTGGAATTCTAAAAAATATGAAGGCACTTAGTTTGGAAGTCCAAACATCAAACCTCTTCTAGAAGGGTTGGTGGATGGAAGCTTGTGAAGCACTCGTGAAGGTTCTCTTAGTTTTTCACTCACAGGTAGTCCTCAACTTACAACAGTTCGTTTTGTGATAGTTTGAAGTTACAGCATTGAAATCATTGACTTATGAAGTGAGTTATGACTGTTTTTCACACTTACGGTCATTGTAGCATCCCCATGGTTACGTGATCACAGTTCAGACACTTGGCAATTGATTCATATTTATGACATTTGCAGTGTCCTGGGGTCACGTGATCACCTTTTATGACTTTCTGACAAGCAAAGTCAATGGGGAAGCCACATTCACTTAACAACCATGTTACTAACTTCAATAGTAAAGTGATTCACTTAACCACTGTGTGAAGAAAGGTTGTAAAATGGGGCAAGCCATATAACAAATGTCTCACTTAGCAACAGAAATTTTGGGCTCAATTGTCGTTGTAAGTCAAGGACTACCAGTATGAAACATTCACTCACCTTACATTACTTATTTTGAAGTTTTAATTCAGAATATTTATGGACATCTGTGCTTAAAAAACAGTAACTATGAGCAATCCCATATGAGAAAGAAAAGAAGGGAGAATTTAATAGGTATCTGGATATCAATTTGGGGTGGCAAGAATGCAGATGACCTCTGGGTGGCAGTGAAGAGCTACAAAAAAAAGTCTCTTTGCTGTCATCTTGTGGTCGTCCACATTTGGCAACTCAGAATCTAAAATGACTATTTTATAAAGTATTGAACGGATGTGCCTTACTGGTTACATCATCCCCTAACAGGGTTTGCGCAACACAGAACGAAAGTAGAATTTGGCTGGCTATGGCTGATGTCTTGTACAAACCCGGCTGTTGAAATTCCTTCAGTAAATCTCTATTAATCTAAGCGGCGCAAACATAGCAGCTCGAAAGGCTTTGCTTTGAAAATCTTGGGGCCGGGTTTAATTTAATGGGAATTATTTTGCCAAGTGGAGCTCCGGCTACGAAGACTTGTACGATACTTGCCGGGTTGCTTTTATTATTTTTGCCCCTTCCTGCCACGCCTTTAGGACGACTCCTCCGTTTAATATTTGTGCTCTGTTAATTATAAGGAATTGAGACATGAAAAAAGAGGTGGCGAGAATAAACGCGAAAAAAACTGATCAGGAAAACCGGGTGAGCCAACAGAAGAAAAATCTGCCCGGAAAAAAAAAGAGAAACAAGTAAACAAAAAACTTATCAAAAGGGAACATAAAAAAAAAATCCCCCGTCAGCGTCAGTCGAATGAAACAACTCCCTAAGTCTGTACCGACACCCGAGCGCATGCGTACGGGTCTGATTACGTCACTCCCACTTCGGCTTCGACTCCCCCAGTCACTTCGTCATTCTGTGTTGCAAGCCGGTGCTGATTTCCTTGTTTCCTGCGCTCGCCCGTGCTGTTTTTTTTCTCCCTTCCCCTCTCCCTCTCCTGGCCCGGCGAACCTAGTGACTGAGCCCACCCCTCGGCTTACGTCGGTGCTGTGGCGTCGGTTCGGCAGCCGCCCCCCCCTCTCTCTTCCTCCCCCCCCCCCGGCCGCCTCCACGAAGGAGTGAGCCACAG
>JANHFT010001562.1:133870-147486 GCA_032467955.1 Pseudoxenodon macrops
CCACAGTCCGGGCCTGAGCAGCTGGGTGGCCGGACGTGTCTCCGATTCTCAGACCGGGAGCTGCCTAGGAAGTCTCGCTGGGAGAGGTGAGTCCTGGGAAATGGAGAGCTTAGTGGGCTGGAAGCGTCCCAGTTCCGGGTCTCGTACCTGGACTTGCTCCAGGGGGGGGGGGTCCCGCGGCGTGATTCCCACCCGGCACCCTAAACACCCTGTCATTCCTTCCATGCTCCTTCCTTGCTTTTCCGGCTCCGTCTCTCTTCCACCCCCGCGCCCCTTGTTCTCTAACACCCTTTCCCGCTCCGCTCCAACCTACGGTCTCCTGGGAAGCGCCCCCTTCTCCGGTCTGATTGCAGTTTCCCCTCAGAGCCCACCCGGGCTTGAAGCTCTTTCCCAATCCAATGAGTTGCGCTCTTTCTCTTGACCCAGTTCTCTTTTCTTTCTCCCCCCCCCCTTTCTGGGTTTCCTATCTTTTCTCCCCACCCCTTTATTCTAGGCTGACTCTCCCATCGCATCCATCTCCCTTTGTCTTCCAGCCACACTGTCCTCCCCAGCACCAGACGGCTTCTTTCTCAGCCACAATTCCTCTCTGGTTTCCCTCTTTCCTCCCTGCCTCCTTCCCACTGTTCAGCTGACTTGCAGTTCCTTCCACTGCTATACTCTTGTGCTTTCCCTCAACTCTTGTTTCTCTGGGGTAGTTTATGACTTTTTCTATCTATGACCTCTTCCCTCCCAAGCCATCCCTCCTTTTCCGGCCCTGGCTACCTCCCTTATCCCTTTGACTTTTCATAACTTTTTCTTTCTTTCGTTATGCCCCCATCATCACCACCGCCAAAACCACTCCACAACTTCTAATGTGCTAAAAAACATTTCTTTTTCATCTCAATTCCCTTAGAAATGGTTTTGACTTGTCCCCTATCCTACATCACAGGAATTGGCCTGCTGGTTGTGGCGGATCAAAGTTATACTGTCATTCAGCTATCTGTGAAAGCCACAGGTTCTTCAACCTCTTTACTAAAAAAAAATAAAAATTGGCAAGGAATAAGAGACCTTTGCACACTAACTGTGGATAAGTTTTTATACTTGAATGGCCCTTGGGAAAGTTATTCAGTCCCAACGTCACTATTCTGCGTTTCTTTTTTTCACTCTTGATTCATTCACATACAGACTTACATTTCTTATTTTATCCCTGGTCTCCTCATCTTTACTCTCGTTGTTTTTAATGCCTGGAAATATGGGGAAAATAATATGGACTGGTCGCACAAGGTTGTTGTAAAGATTTTAGCTGATCTGTACATGGAAAGCAATTGCAGCAGTCAAAAGCGTTGAGGGTGTCATCTTACGCTTCTCTTCCTGCCTCCTGATTTTCAAGTTGTTTGGTTGCTGCCCGGTCTTACTGCCTCCATCTTTTATCCCCTACATCTGGCAGCTTTTCTACAATCCTATTTTGTAGGATTATGTAAATATTCAATTTACCGATTTGATTTGAAATATACTTGAATGAATTGTTGAATTAAATCGAGTTTCCTCCTTGAACTAGAAAAAATTATTTAATGTCTTTGAAATTCATTAGGACATTTCTACATATGCAGAAACAGCTGTTGATTTGGAAATCTGAATTGAAACACTTTGAGTTAATTCTTCCACTTAAGTGCTTAAATCGAATGGACTTGGATGATTCAGATCAGGATTTAACTGATGTTCATAGTTTTGCCTAGCAAATTACTGGAAAGCTTTGCAAGCAATTTAGTTTGCCTAAGAGAATAATTTCTATAGAGGGAACTGTATTAAAATGAAACAGTGAAACCAATGAAAAATCCTTAATAGCTACTAAATACATTTTAAGTGGGGTGGAATTCACCAGATCAAATGCCTGAAACGACAGTTGGCAGGTAAGAGTGATGTAGAAAAAACAAGTGAGTGAAAAAATGGTTAACCATGAAATGAAGTGGTTGTGAAATGCAAAACATAAAATATATAACAGTTTTTAATTTATACACTATACATAATGCATGCAAATAATGTAGAATAAATATTGTTCGTCTGATGAAATGGACTACAATCCATGAAATATATGCCATAATAAATCAGTTTAACTTAACTTGTCACAAGAGTCTCTTGGTTTATATATAACTTGCAACCACAATTGAGACTGGAATTTCAGTCTCTAAGTGATTGAGTCATCACATGACTGGATTTTATTTTATTATAATTTTAACCACAGTTGTTGAGCTAGTCATGTGGTCATTAAGTGTATCATACAGTGTTAAGCAAATTCAGCTTCCCCAAGGCTGAAGAATGAGCCCTGATGGTGTCGTGTTAGAATGCAGTATTGCAGGCTAACTCTGCCCACAGCCTGGAGTTCGATTCTGATGGGGCTCAAGGTTGACTCAACTTTCCATCCTTGCAAGGTTAATAAAATGTGGACCCAGATTGTTGGGGGCGATATGCTGACATTGTAAACTACTTAAGAGAGTGAGGTGACGCATTTGGAAATCCCATTGAAAAGCAACTGTAGGGCAGGAAAACCTTGGAGCTGTTTTCATATCAGTCTGCATTGGTAGGGCTGCATCAAATTTTTGAATATATTTATTTTGTTGTACAAAGTATGGCTGTTATTAACCATAGTTTATTTGAAACATATTTTACAAATTATTTTAGTTTCTTTTTTTTTTAAACAGAAAGTGTGAATCTTCTCCAAAATATCATACTACTTCCCCTGTACGTCTCTCCTTTTTTTTGCCACAAAGACCAGAAACTTTTTTTTTTCATTTCAGTTTTTGGGGCTTTATTCCAGTTTTTGAGCCTTTATTTATGTTTTTGGGACTTGAAAGCTGTCTGGAGTTGATGTACATACTTCATGAACAAACAGCAGTTAGAATTGTTTGAGTGCTTGAAGCCTGTTGAAACTATTCAATATTGTGTCCTTATATCCTGGCAGAAAAATCAAGTGGAATGACTAAACGTTGACACAGTAACAAGCATATAGGATGCATATAGTACAGTCTCAGCTCAAAGAGTGTCCTGAGCATTATATAGAAAAAAGGAAAAGCAGATAGGAAAAAAGCTCTACAGAGTTGAGGGTCAGCAGTGAGAAGGATTACAATGTGCACTTTTCAGAAAAGACCCCTATAGCAGACCTGTAGGAAGAGATAGGATTGCCTGAGAAAAGGCTGACCTTCAAATAATTTGAATTTAAGTTATTTGGAACTTTGATAGTTACATTAACTTGATACAAGTCAGAGGTGGGTTCTGAATCTTCTTACTGCCGGTTCGCTCAGGGTTGCGCCTCGAGCGTGCGCACCACTGCAATAAAAAAATAGCTTCTATGCAGAAGCAAAATCCAAAATGGCAGCGCCCATGGAGACACCTAAGGAACCGGCTTCATAACATCATCATGGTTCTATAGAACCGGTAGGAACCCACCTCTGATACAAGTATGTGTCATAAATTAATAGAGTTACCTCATTTCGGGAGAGGGTGCTTGGCCATCATTTATTTACTTTTCAAATTTATATGGCCAACCATCTCACGAAGGATGATTGCGTACAACAATCCAATAAAATAATAAATATAAAACAATCGTTACCTATAACCATTAAAACCATAAAAGCAAGACTAAAGAAAAAATGGACGGAGGGATGTTAATAATGGAGCCATCCCATGAGTTTATCTGTCTCTATGCCTGCAGGCATAACTGGGCCTTGATGGATCTTCAAAAGCTCAGGAATGATGAGGCCAAACTCCTCTCTGGTGTGGAGATTCCACAATACAGGGGCCACAGCAGAAAAGGCCCATCTCCCAGGGCTCATCCAATATAGCTCGCAATACAGTTGAACCCGTAACATGCCCATATCTGTTGGATCTTGTGGGACAGGCAGTTGAAATCAGGAAGAAGTAGTCTCTCTGTTAACCTGGCCCCATGCCAGGTATTGCTTTAAAGGTCAACAACCTTAAATAGGACCAGGAAACAAACTGGTAACCAATGCAGCTTGCATAGGAAAGGGGTAACTTATACAGAAACTCATGTAACAGTTCACATGGTTGTATTTTACACCAGCTGAACTTTCCGAATAGTCTTCAGAGGCAGCCCCAGAGCATACTGCAATGGTTGAACTGGAAAGTCTATCCTGTCACCTGGGGGCCATTTTATAGTGAACCATGTAAGTTGTGTCACTTACAATTCTACGTCTTGATCAAAAACTGAGAACACAATCTAATCTGTAAAGTACTCTGTCATTCCACTGAGTTCTAGCATGGCAACTGTGTTGGGTATATTAAAGTAAACACTGTTATTTTATCTCACTTTGTTTAACTTAGATGCATAAAAAACAGGATTTATTTTCTTTCGGTTAGTACTGACTGTTAGATTGGAATATTCATGCCTCAATACCTTTTTTTGTCCTGTTGTTTTAAAATTCAACTGGTAGAAGCTTTAAAAAAAAGTTGTGATCAGTATTAAGGATTTTACTAATGTGACTGTTTGTTTGTTTTCAGAGTAACCTTGCATACTGAAGTATTAGGGTTCACATTCCAGGCCAATATGACTGACTTCAGGCCACAAACACAGTGCATACTCTTACATGTAGATTTCTCTAGTATTTTTAATATATATATATTAAGATCATACATGGAATACATTATATCAGTGATGGTGAACCTTTTTGGCACCGAGTGCATGTGCGTGTTCCCCGGAGCCCTGGAAACTTGAAGACCAGCTGACCGATGCATATGTGCACCAGCCATCTGGCCTCCTGGTTTCCAGTGCATGCATGCGCACCAGCCAGATGATCTTCGTGCACACCAGAGCACCAGAAATCCGAAGATTAGGTGCTGGCATGTGCATGTGCACTGGCCAACTGGCCTTGAGGTTTCCGGGGCTCGGGACGCGCGAAGATCAGATGGCCAGTGCGCATGTGCGCACCAGAAACCAGAAGAGCATGTGTATGCCCACAGAATGGGCTCTGCGTACCACCTCAGCATGCCATCACAGCCATATATACCGGTAGTTTTCTTCATAAAAATGTTGATCTGGAAAATATAGAACTATAGAAAGAAAATCAGGATGATTATTCTCCCACTTTCACAAGTGAGAATATACAGTTGTGTCTTTTCAATTTAAGGGCAATGTTAAGATGTGAGGACTTCAGCTCCCACCATTCTCCAGCTAGCATGCTGAATTCTGGGAGTTGAAATCCACGCCTCTTAAAAGTTGCCAAGGTTGAGAAACACGGACTTAGGAGTGATAGGTAAAGGCATTTTATTGATTCAGTTGCACTACGGAATGAGCTGCCATCTGATGTGATGATCACTAATTTAGCTTGTTTTAAAAGAGGATTGACTTCTAGTTTTGATGGTTGTGTGTTATTTCCTCAATCATAGGTAGCATACCTGACAAACAAGGTATGTTTTCCCCTACAGCAGTTAAAGCAACTGGAAGTAATTTTGAGTTGGGAAAATAATTGGTGTGGATAAAATAAAACTTGGATCTGCCCTTTTAATCTTCCTAATTGTCACGCTCTCACTTTAAAATAAAATGTCAGCAGTTTAACTCATGGGTGTCCAACATTTTGACTTGCATTGAGTGAAGGGGAATTCTCTTGGGCCACATATGAAACATATAATATAGTTAGTGTATGTAAATCACATAATAATGTTAAAAGTTCACAATCTTGTGAGGCCAGATTACTAGCTGTCCATGGCTGCATGCAACCCACCGGTTGCATATTGGGCAAGCTTGGTGTAGATTTATATGCTTATTTACTATATTTATTTACTAATTTATTGTATTTGGATCCTACATCAGTTCTTTTCCTACTTTTATCCCCATGACAAGAATGATGAGAAATAGATTGGCGCAGTCATCCAGCAATTTGTAACAGGGATCACAAACAGTCCCTAGAATTTTCATTCTAAACTTAAATCTGCGGTTAATTTTTTACGTATAAAAGTGCTGTAATTAAGTTTTGTAAAGGCTTGCATTTATAACATAAGTTAGTCAAGATTGTGTTGGATTCAGGGACCACTTTTTTTGCGTGTAGTTAGTTTCAGAGGACTTTGGGAATTGGAAATGTTTGAGTGGGATGCCAAAGCCAGATGGAAGGAACATGTGTTGGGATCTTGCATCACTTTCACTTGGAAGGTTAACATTTCTGGGAAATGACCGGTCTGGGATTATCATGTTCTTTAAACACTCCAGGTTTGAGGAAAGGAAAAGATTTATATTTAAGAATTGCCTTAAGTTCTTCCTGATCTTCTCTTCTCTCCTTTTCCTTTAAAAGTCTTCTTTCACCCACTCCCCAATTTCTAATTATAGATCTTGGGAATAAATATTGGGTAACCCTTTATCTTTGTAGATTTGATTCTTTTCCATCTGCAATTTAAATTTCAGATTGATTTACTCCGTGTTTTTTCCATGCCATCATTTGTGCTTTGTTAGTCCCTCATTAGGATCATGGTGTCCTAAGAAAGTTGGATTCTTCATGGGTATAGAGGAGCCAAAGGTTTCCTCATGAATTGGAACTTCTTAGAATTATTTATATATATATATATCTTCAATTTTCTTTCAATATCAGAGAGAGATGAACAAACAGTAAAAAAAAAAAAAAAAAAGACAGTGAGGCACCGAAGGGCAAAAGAAATTGTATTTAACAGAGCTTTCATTGCATTAAAACATCTTTATTTCATTTGATCTTCGTTGTTTAGTTTAACTGTTAAGCAATTTGTCTGGAAAATGATATTTTGAGACTGTAACCTAGATATTGTAGTATTTTAAAATAATATTTCTCTTTTATAAACAAGAGGAGTGATGCTTCTATGGCCAGTATCTTAGTCTGCAGCAAATAAACACAATATTGGACCTTGATGCATAATATATGGTATCTACATCAGGGGTGAAATTCAACCACCTTGGCCTGGCTCCGGAGAAGTGGTAGGGACAATTTGAATTGGTTTGTAGAGCCGGTAAAAATCGCCCCTGGTTGACCCCGGTTGTCGCTCACCTCCTCCGGCCGACTCAACCGTAAATCTGACTGAATCTAACTTCATTGCCCAGATGGCTAGAAACGGATAATAAGATTGCAGAGTAGGGGTAAAATTCAAAAAGAAGACATACCAATTATTATACACAAAACAATAAAAGAGGTACACAAATACTTACAGAAGAGGTACACAAATATTGCTCTTATTGCTCTTATGTAAGTATTTGTGTACCTCTTTTATTTTTTTGTGAATAATAATTGGTATATCTTCTTTTTGTAGGTCATTAGGGCAAAGACATGACTTGGCCACACCTACCCACTCAGTCACATTAACACCAAGCCACGCCCACCAAGTCACGCCCACAGAGCCAGTAGGGAAAAACATTGAATTTCACCCCTGATCTACATGTTCTTATAATTCATACATTTAAAACTTGTTGAATGGAGTTAGATGCATATTTTCGTAAAATGTTCATGTTGAATAAATGCTTTTTCTGCATTTTTGGCTATTTTTATTCTTCCAGCTTTAAATTGGATATCTGTCTCTGGATTCTGGTTTTACCATTAAAAATTGCTTCTGACCTCTTAACACTAATATAGTTATTGGTGGATTGTAGCTACTTTATGAGACTCATCTTTCAAAAACATCAACTAATATGTAAAGTGCTAATTTAGCCCTTTCTATTTCATAGAGTTTTGTAGCATTCTTGCAACATGGTTAGCAAGGTAGCCAAGGTATTTTTGGAGGACTGTTGCTTATTGATGGCACAGGTGTTTTGAAGAAAGATGATCTTCAGGAAAAATATGGCCTGAAAATCTGTAGGGTTGTGAAGTTGTTGGAGGGAAGACAACCCTAGTTTAGAGACAGTCATAAAAATCAAAGTGTACTTCATTCTTGTTGTTTATTTGTGTTATCCATTTTGAATGAAGTCATGAATGCTTGCGTGGTTTTGAAGTGTTTGAATAATTTATTAAGCAGTGTCCTCTTTTAATTTTTTTCTTTGTTCCTGAACATATAGTAGCATATTAAGATTCACCCATTATCTCAGTGGTTGGGGCATTTCTAGCCACACAGACACTATTAATCTTAAATGCAGAGATTCCGATTTATTTTTCCTCTTTGATCATTAAATTAACTATGTTTCTATAGTGATGTAATATTTTATCTTTCTACATGCTAATTTGATATACGTTTTGAATACATTTCAGTATTCAAAATCAAGCATCAAAATCTTTCAGTATTAAACAATAAATTCTTCCTGAGGACAAGTTTGATTTTTTTTTAAAAAAAACACCCAATAACTTGCAGCTTGTCTCCTAAGAGAAAGGTGGTATGAGTTGAGTATTAGGACTGAAGCAGGGGTGGGTTCTAACTTACCTCGCTGCTGGTTCGCTACCTCCCGCACCGTGTGGGCACGCCTTGTGGGCGTGCGTGCATCTCATTGGCATACGCATGTGCAGTAGAAAAAAAAAAGCTGAAAAATCCCCCCCCCCAAAAAGGCGAAAACCAAGATGGCGATGCATGCGCAGTGCTGGAAACCTGGCTTCTGCACATGCACAGAAAAAATATATGAAATTAAACAAAAATCTTTTCCCCCCAAAAAAAAGAATCCCAAAAACAGATGGCGGTGTCCACGGACCAGAACCGGCTCCGTGACGTCACAAGCGGCCCACTACCTACTCAGTATAACCGGTCCGAACCGGTAAGAACCCACCTCTAGACTGAAGAATTCTCAAAAAAAGCAAATCATCACCGAAAACAGACCACATGGAGTGGTTTACTGCCTTCTGAATCAATGATGACTCAGATGTTCTAGCTGTGTTTGCTGCAGTCTTAGTATGTTAATATTGAACCATCTGGTTCTTAAATTCAGAAGTAAGATATTAACCATTTACAGATTATTTTTTATTCTTTTATGATAATAGACTTGCCAGCAGCAAAGGTATTTAATTCCTTGTCGCTGCCATTATTTTTTCATTTTCTGAGATTATTTTCGTAGTTTTAGGATCTTCATCTTGCTGACATTCTGGTGTTCAGAAAGTATGAATATTTACAGGATTTCAAATAGATATTTGAATATCCATTACTGGTGTTAGATTTTAAAATAAATATTAAGTTAATTTGATGGGGTGCTTCCACTATGCGTGTGTAAGGTTGAACATGATGAAACCTCTGGCCATTAAACACTAGTTATCAATACATGGTATACTAAATTTATCATGCTCAGAAATTCCATGTATTGTGGCCAAAAGAAAGGCTTGAATGCTTTGGGATTATAGCTATATCAAGACCCGTTTTGGAATTGGGCTGCTTCTGAGGCACCTCAAATCATATTTATTCCTGAAAAGCACCAAATTGTCCCACGAAGGGTAGGTTTGTCATAGACTAGAGGAGGAAAGGAGTGTACCAGAGTTCTCCAGAATGTTCTATTTCTGAATTAGTGAATTTTGTCCATCCCTATATTTGTTATTATTTAATATAATTTATCTTACTGCCTTAGTCCACTAGGATTCAGGAAAAGTACAATATCCAAATTATTATTTTTTAATTAAATAGTATATGATATAGTGTGAGATAACACATTTTATTAATAATAAATATTTTCTGGCCCTGGAAGACTCCTCAGTGATCAGTACCCAAAGGTGTTCCAAAAGAGTCACTTTTCCCCCAAAACTTTCTCCAAAAGAGGGAAGAGAATACTTGCCATTGGACGCAGTCCTGTTTCATCTTGTAGTAGAAGAGAACCTTCCTGATCATCTCCTAAGGTCTCTTAGGTACCTGAACCACATAGGACATTATAAGTACTGACCAGGCTGTTAAATTCCATTCTAAAATAAGTAACCAGTGCAATTCCCCCACAATGGCAGTGCCAAGACTATCCAGTAATCATATAGGACAGGGGTCTCCAACCTTTAAGAGAGAGATGAGCAACTCCCAGCTTCGCTGGCTGAGGAACTCTGGGAGTTGAAGTCCACAAGTCTTAAAGTTGCCAAGGTTGGAGACCCCTGATATAGGATGCTTCATTTTGGATCAGCTACGGTTTCCAGATATTCTTTCAGGACAGCCTTATATAGAAGAAACAATGACAAAAGCATGAATGATTGTCCTCAGTGCATGCTGTGCTATGTTGGACTGTAATTAATCCACTGGCTGAAATTGAGCAACGACCCTCATAGGCATAACTTCTACCTCATCCTCCATGAAAAGACTGTGTTATTCCTACCCCACTTCTTCTGACTTCTGAGCTTCAGCCACGCTCCTAATTTTCTAAAAAGAATGCTGGCCTGGCAGCTTTACATCTTTACTATAGAAGGCCAAACAAGTTGGGTGTGGCTGAAACAGACTAGGGGTTGGTCAGTTTTTCCCCTTTCTTCCCAGCAAGCTGTGTAAAGGGCAAGGTTTTAAGATCCTTGGGTTTTTAAAAATTGTTTTTCCCTTTTGTTGTAGAAGGGAGATGAAGGACATTTTATTGCTGCAAAAGCTTCAGTAGCTTAGAAAGGAGCAGTCATTATTATCATTGCTTGTCAGTGTTCTTGAGTGGACAGAAATGAAGACGATTGGGGATAAATTTGTTATTTGATGTGAAGCTCAAGTACTTGTAAGAGTATAATAGTCAACTTAACTTCCTAGTGCTATATTTTATCTAAGTATTAGAAAGTATACTAGCACACACACCCTCCCAGGGAATAAGTAGTTTTCAAATGGGCTGGCATAGTGTTGTGTGGTTCTATTATAATATATTTTGATGCTTGTCCAAATGTCAGTGCTTGGCCTCACTTATTTTATTACGTGAAATTTGCTAAAGTTAGCTATTCCCAAATATTTCTCAGTTGTCTATACCGGTAATAATTGGCTTCTCTCTCCATTCATGGTCCTTGATTCCTAGAAATAGTAATGAACCACTTGAATACCCATCTCTCTCTTAAATTGCTTGAATACCCATCTCTCTCTTAAATTGCTTGAATACCCATCTCTCTCTTAAATTGCTTGAATACCCATCTCTCTTTTAAATGTCTAATGTGGAGAAGCTGCTTTGGAGATTTCAGAATTACCGTAAATGTATGAACACTAGTTAAGGAGTGATATATTAACTTTGATTAAATAAGTATGAGACGTGAAAAATAGATATATTGCACCTTGACAGTTAGCTTTGCACAGCAGCAGACTGCGTGTTCTTCCTTGTAAAGCATTGATATAGAGCTGATCTGCTGGGCTGGCAGCTCCTCAACCCTGAAATAAAATGGATTGTTCTCAGAAACCATTTTGGTTAGTCAAAGGTAAATAGTGGAGTTGCTCCACGACTCATGTAAGGGGGCCGTTTGTGGTTTTACTTCAAGCTGGTGCTCTGCTGCTTTGATGTTCCACATATCTCTGTGAGGTATATTAGTTTAATGGTAAGGAATCACACATTTTACTTGGACTCCCAAAGGGGTAGCAAGTAGGATATAAGGTGTATTGGTATCTACAAATATCTACAACACATTTGAGCTACCAATATTCTCTTCTATCGGAATTTGGTACAGTCAGGACTAAGCAGTCATTTGATGCTGCACTTTGGCTTTCCAGGGTCTATGGAACCATAATTTCATTGGAAGGGACAAGGTCATATATTTGTGAGAGGGGAGGAGGGGATGTTTGTTAAAGGGAGATTAAAAAGACAAAATGGACCTTTGAACTTTGGAAAATCATGTTGCTATTTAACTCTATCAAGATGAGAAAACTGGCTCAATTTATAGTATGCCCCTTAAAGTTAACCACCACATTCAAGCAAATAACCACAAATAACAACCTTGCTGCCTCTGTGGGGGGTGGGGAGAGGGGGGAGCTTCGGAAACTGTAAAAGAACTTAGTGTAATATAAGAAACTTATTGAACCTCAATAAACCTTCAATCTGCATTTTGTTCTGAGGCAAGAGGTGAAGTCAACTTTTGTATGGCGTGCTAGGACTGTACGATACTCCAGGAAGTAGGTCAGGCCAGTATAAAGAAATGGATCTGACCAAGAAAAAAACAACAAACTAGATCAATTTCAAGGTATTTATTAACTTATTAAATATATTGGATATATTAGCACCTGATGTATTTTGTAATTTTTCCTTTTGTTGCAAAAGTCTCTACAAATTTACACTTAAGATTTTGGCAGCCTTGTATGGCTGTGAAATTCAGGTAATAGATTTGATCGTAAAGAGGGATAAATAAGAGGTGTGAATAAGCAGCCGTGTATATGCACAGTCAAATAATATGGACAGTGTTCTGCTATGCCTGTCTGGTCATGCATAAGGAACGGTTGATTGACTCCGATATCAAAACAGCCGGTGACTATATATCTATTCTCTTTGAGATAAGTAAAATTCAAGAGAAGGAATGATTTAAAAAAAAACTTCTGTACTAATGCCAAGGAGGATCAACAGAAGAAAGTAAACAGGGTGTCTACTTCTTATTAAGAAAATAAAAAGTCAGCTGTTTTAAGAGCTTGTTATGAATTGCTTTTTCTATATACCCACTCTTCCATGTAACCCAAACACCTTTAGTAAGGCTGTAATTATCTACAGTTGCCTAGGCTTCCAAATGTAATAAAACACATCTCTGTGCTTAGCCAAAAATATATGATATTAATTTTAAGAAACCTGATCTGATAAGAATTCAGGCTAGGGTCGGGGTTAGACTCCAAGATATAGCAAGAAGTGAGGAAACCAAAAAGCAATGTTTATTGTATTAAAAACCTTTCCAAGGTAATTTGGAAGTTGCCTTTTCCCAGCTGACGTAGCTACTTCGTTGCATTTTAATTTGGGTGGGGATTTACAATGTGACTTGCAAAATGAAGGAATAACAACTAAAAAAATATATAACATAGGCATCTCAGGCAAGCATAGTGACTTCTAGTTTTTGAAGCAGAATGATCAACTGTGAATTAGAAATAAGATCAACAATATGCTAATCAAGTATATTATTTAAACTATTGGCAATTATTTAAAGAGAAGTATCTGAGAGTCCCTGTTGGGGATGTGGAAGATTGGGAAAAATGGAAATATTCAGAATTCTCCAATTCCTCCTAAATTTTCCATTTCTATTTTCTAAGGGAGCTTCGTGTAGCAGATCCTTCCTTATTCTTGTACAAATCTGTTAGGCTTCAGAGGGTGTCATACTGGAAGGAATTTGGGCAAAAAAAAATTGGAAGAAAATTTTGAAATTATACTGGAAGCTTAAGTTCTGCACTTCAGTCCAAGAAAGGTCAAACAAACAAGATTGTAAAATCATAGAATTTAACCTCCTGCAGAACCTCCTTCACTGCAGAAACCCATCATTACAATATCCCTGCCAGATGGTCATCATTCCTCTGTTTAGACATCTGAAAAACGAGATTCTGATGACCCTCCCATAGTTGTCTGACTATACTTTCTATTTGAAAAACAATTCCTGATGCTCAACCAAAATTTTATTTTGTGAATGTATGCACATTGTTTCTAGTCCCATCTTCTCTAACAATTCAAAACAATTCTATCCAACATGGCTGCCTTTCAGATGCTTGTAGTGTCAGGCCTACAACTATATACTGTATTCTGTTGGATCTTTGGCCTGCCACACTTTCTATTATTCTACTATGCATTTACTATTGTGGGAAAATGGGGGGGGGAGGGA